>CM042424.1:11337793-11547793 GCA_023634145.1 Thymallus thymallus
AGTCTGAGGTCCTGAGCAGGTTTTCATCATAAAGGAAATCTGCACTTTGCTCCGTTCATCTTTCCCTCGATCCTGACTAGTCTCGGAGTCCCTGCCTCTGAAAATCCTCCCCACAGCAGAATGCTGCCATCGTGGTATTGGCCAGGTGATGAGCGTGGGTCTTGGTTTCAAAACTTCTTCCATTTCATTTAAGAATAATGGAGGCCATTGTGAACAGACAGTTTTTGGTTCCCTTCCCCAGATCTGTGCCTCGACACAATCCTGTCTCGGAGCTCTACGGACAATTCCTTTGCCCTCATGGCTTGGTTTTCGCTCTGTTGCACTGTCAACTGTGGGACCTTATATAGACAGGTGTGTGCCTTTTTCATGTCCAATCAATTGAATTTACCGCAGGTGGACTCCAATCAAGTTGTAGAAACATCTCAAGGATGATCAATGGAAACCTGATGCATCCGAGCTCAATTTCGAGTCATGTCAACCGTTGTTGGCATGTAAAAAGTGGTTGGCGACTTGGTGGATTAAAGCTGTCACAGTATAGGGCTGTACTAGGCTCTGTACAAACTGCAATGGATCCAATCCCCCTCCCTTGGACCTTTCCCTCCAACGTGTTTGAGGAGGAGGAGGAGGTGAGGAGAGAACAGACGACAAGGAATAGAGGAAAGATTAATTGAGAAAGAACCCTGGAATTCTGATCAGTTTTCCCTCATTCAGGCTGGTAATCAATGGAATACAGAGCAGCTTTATAATGCACCTTGGATTGAATACCGGTGTTATGATGCTGATGGTTTGTCGTGACTGATGGTTCGTACGGTTGTGACTGGATTGATTACAGCTCCATCTATTTGTCGCGTCAGGGAAAACAAGTTGTTGACAACTGTAGCATCGTAGCTAAGCCTAACCCTAACACTTTTCCTAACGTTAATCTCATTCTCCTAACCTGCTATGTTAATTATCCTAACCTGCTACATTAATTTTCCTAACCAGCTTTGTTAGTTCTCCTAACCGGTTAGGTAAACAAACCATCGGTATCATAAGACCGGCATCAATCTTGTTCTTTAAGGATTGATCATCCATGAGATCAAAATGACAGTTTTAGGGGTCAATTCAATCCGTAGCGCTGAAGTGCTGCTCTACAGTGCAATAGAAACGTAAAGACATTGTTCCCAACCGCATGTCGGCTCAATCTCAAATTACCTTTACATGTCAATCACACTATAACACTGAACTTCAGCAATACGAATTGAATCGATCCGTTATCCACAAAAAAAAGTGTAATTTCTGGGTTCTGATCAGGTACGACGGTTGACAGATCACGAGGCATTTATAAGTTCTATACTTCCTAAATTAATGGGTATACAGTATATCTTTAATTTAAACATCTAACCACTGATGTAGAAATCTCAGATTGCCTTCAATGAACACTGGTGAATTAACTTAGACTGTAAAGGAGTTGCCAAGAATTTGACAGTAACTTACAGGCAGCTGTGGCAAGTCATTCTGTATTTCATACAGTACATCTACTGTAATATAAATACAGTATCAAAGCAAGTACTGCGTAATACACAGTACAATACCGTAACATTGATCATTATCCTGTAAAAAAGTTAATGCTACCGTAATCGCAATGAATGAAACAAATATTTTACTGTAATTACAAGGGATTAGTGAAAGCAGGTTGGCTGTTAGGTGTTTACACATTACAGCATATTAACTACTATTTGGTGTCTTATAACACTTGCACTTCTAGAAGCTTCCAAACTGGCAGCGACAAACAGGGGACAACAGACCAAAAGGCTCAACCGTTTAAGACTTGCTGCCACTCCAATCTGTCCCCTATACATTTTAAATTGATGGGGCACTATAACCACCTAGGAGTTAAATTGGTACAGCGTACTCACTTACTGGTGAAATATAGCCTCTTACAAGGCTCGCCTCAAAATATGTTAATAAGCCAGAAACAACAATACCATTTTTGGCACTCCCAAAAATACAGTAAGGTACTGCATTCTGTGGGGTGGAATTACAGTACCATTCAAAATACAGCAATAACAATGACCCATAATTTACAGTATGCTGCAGTAAAATGTTTTAGTATTTTACTGTTGATAAAACCCCCAAATAACTGTATAAATTAGTTCTGTTACAGTGCACCTCTGCTTTGTCTTAACAGGTGAGCAGAAGTTCCATGTTATCAGTGAAAGTATCTCACGGTCATTTACCTGTACAGTTTGTGTAACCATGCAAGTATTCACTTATCTGTAAATATAACTGTATACTTACCTGTACAGCTAATTTAACCATGCAAAATGTTCACTTACCTGTTCATTTAACCAGTCTGTCTATTAAGTAAACTATTATTACCCTCGCTCATATACGCATTTTTAGCGACTTAAGTATTTCTCTGTATAGTTAACCATCCAACAATGTATAGTGTACATATTCAGCCAACGACCCATACTATGCAATGTCTTTTTATAGCTTTTATTTTTTTGCACTCCAGATATCTTGTATTTCTATACTTTTTCATACTGCCGCTCTATGTATCATGTACCGTGTATCTGTCTTTTGTGTACTTTCGTTGTGGCATTTTGCACCTGCCCTGTGTTTTGTTGTAGCTGCTTGACAATGAAATGAAGTACCTATCTATCTATACGGTTGAGCTCCAGGAATCACCCAGGAGACAACGGATACTGGGACGAGATCAAAAGAAACAGCTACAAACACTATCAGAATGTTGTTACCAATGGTTACATGGGTGAGTCACGCTTCACGGCACTTCAAAATGAGAAGCAACATGTTATTTTTAATGGTTCTGTTAATCATACAGTGATTTATTTCATACACCAGATTGCACAACAAATTGCGTTTCTCTTGTATATAAAAAAAGAAAACCTGACCTTTTCAAACTGCAGTTTCTAACGATGAGAAAATCTAAAATTTGCCACAGATTTACAGGATTTGACCCGAACGGGGACTATGCGAACACTAAGGAGAACCCTTACAGTGCTGAGGAGTGGCTTCCCATGGTGGAAGAGAGTGAGGTCATCATCAAGAACAAATATTCTGGAAGGTTCTTGGCTGTCAAATGGCTGCTTTGTTGGACTAACATTGTACACTGAAGACTGAAAATGGTACTTAGAAAAAGGAGAACATTGAAAGCAAAAAATATTCAAGTGAAAATAAAAGCAAACTTGTTCAAAGTATGTTTGTGTGAATATTTTTCTTTAAAAAATTATGGGAGTTCTATTGATGGGAATATTGACAACAGAATTAAATAAACGTAGTTATTTTTTACTAGAATCTTTTCCTCTTGAGGATCTCCGGTTTCCAGTTGATTGGGTGGCTTTCCTCGGTCTGAAAGAAAAAACAATACCACCCTAGTCAGAAACAAGAACTTATGAAGTAATACTTCTTCAGTTTCATTAGCTTAGCAATGTTTTAGTGACTGTCATTTTCCCTGATTGAAAAATCATCCACTTTGTATGAGGTTGTAAATAAAAAATCCACTATTGAATCACATCTCAAAACAACAAGATATACAGCACAGGATAAAAGTATATTTTACCGCGGTGTCGTCCTCTTTGTACACCTTGATGGTCTTGTCTGCCTCGGCCGTGATCAGCCTGCTCTCTGAGTTGTCGAACATGCAGGCGAAGATCCCAGATTCGCTGTCCAGCGAGCCGGGCTGCACGGCGGCGTGGATACGCTGGAAGTTGTAGCCCGTCCGCCAGTCCCACAGGTGAATGGTGCCGTTGTCAGCTAACGGAGACAATAAAAAAGCCGTAAGGATTAGCTGTATCTAGACATCGGTATAGATGGACTGCTGTGTCTAGGTCAGAGCCGTATATAGCATTTCCTATCACTTAGCCATAAAAGGTCTTTCCTTCCAGCCTCTTCCGTTATCACTTCCCTTTTGTTCATTAGCAATCTTTAGTAGAACGCCTTCGAAGCAACAATACCCTTCAGACATCCAATGTACTAGAACTAAAAACAATCTGACCCAATCACCACGGCAGAGGCTCCAAACTGTCTATTTCAATAGCAGCATATATACGAGGTCTGTCGGGAAAAAGTCAAGGACGTTTTCGTACCTCCTGATACCAGCACGCCGTCAGAGTTGACCGCCATTGCGTTGATGATGGCGTTGTGTCCCGAGAGGTTCTGGATGAAGTTGCCGTCGGGGAACGTCCACTGCTTGATGTTGTCGGCGGAGCCAGAGGCTAAGGTATACCTGTAACGCGCAGCACACGAACGGTTCAAACGCAATTAGCAATCCTATCATTAACTACAACTAGATAAGACGTTGACTAACTCAGGTGTAACATATACGTCAACGTTAAGTACATAGCAGGAATTGACGTACTGTCTGGGATGTAGGGCCAGGGCTCTGACAGACTTCTTGTGGTTGGTGAGTGTGGCTCTGGTCTTCCCAGCTATCAGATCCCATAACCTGATGGTGGAGTCGTGGCTCCCTGGAATGGAAAGAGCGGGGTCGTGTTCAAAAGGTCACACCGTTTTTTAACTAACAATAAAATGCTGCGATCTTATTGGACAAGTTCAAGTAGTATCTAATATTGTCTCCATACTGAATATGACCCAGGAGAAAAAGGTCAAAATGACAGAAAAAAATACAAATCCTTCAAACTAGAATTCAGATTTCTCCTAAGGCCAGCTCAGGACATAAGATGATAAACCATTGATGGTACTTTGGAGTGAGTCAACTAGCCAATATATATGAACACAGCAAGGCAAAGCAGTTGTAACGTATCCGTACCTGTGATGATCTGAGGTTCGGCGGCCTGGCATCTGACTGTGGCCACTGTGTTGGTGTGTCCGGACAGCGTGTGCACATTGGCTTTGCTCCTGATATCCCACACCTATAGACGAAGAGATTACATATTGAACTCCCAAAATAACATGTTCCACTATAATAATAAAAATAAGTGTTTTTGAAAGTCAAGAGACCTAGTCGTTAGCCAGACTTACCCTGGCTGTGGCATCTCGGCTGCATGTGACCAGCACGTCGATGGTTGGGTGCAGGTCCAAGTCATACACGGCGCTGAGGTGGCCGTGGTAGTGCCTGATCACCTAAAAAAACAAAACAATAACCGTCATAATTGGAAAAACAACACTGCATTGAAACACGTCATATGAAATAGAGCAAACATTTAAAAGGGTACTAGTACCGTACCTTGTTGTACTCCAGATCCCAGCACTTGACCTGCTTGTCCTCACCGCAGGAGAAAAGGTAGGGGCTCCGGGTGCTCACGGCCACGCCGCGCACCGTGCTTATGTGTCCCGTCAGGGAGAGCTTCAGCTTCCCGCTGGCCAGGTCCCAGATCTGTCAGGAGAAAGAGGAACGATGAGGATATGATGCAACAATCAAACTGACGGCTGATCTATTCCGAGATAGACATTGACAAGATCAAATGGATGCCCCAATACCCGGTTTTGTACACCATCTTCAAACAGCTTATTTTTTTGGTTATGGAAAAGATATTTCACAGATGTTTAGATGGTACAATGATTCTCTACACTATACATGGTTGTTTTGTCACTAACTGAAATTAGGCAAACTATCACAATTTTTCGCAACCAGGAAATGGGTGGAGAGAGTTCTGCATAGCGCACATTTTTTTCTATTATTTAGAAGTTACAGATCTCTCGGTCTCCCTCTCTCTCTGTACTCACCTTAATGGTTCTGTCTCCAGCGCCGGTGACAAACCACTGGTTGCCGGGCTCTACGGCAATAGACCTCACCCAGCCAAGATGACCACTGATGACCTGGAAGGGATTAAACAAACCTGTATCGGCTACCACACAAAACAGGGAGCAATTTAATACCCCTGAAGGTACCTTAACCTCAATACCCCTGAAGGTATCTTAACCTTATAGCAAGTCAATACCCCTGAAGGTACCTTAACCTCATAGGCCATACATAAAATATATTCCATGATTATTGTAGTACGTTCAAGGGTTTAGGGACAGTAAGTTGTGCCATGTGCATTGATAAAGTGTGTGTAATGTAGAGAAAATAAGTGTTTTCAGGAGCCCTTGATATGACAAAATGATGTCCTTACCCGAAACAGCTTCCATGGCGCGTGCCACTGGGGCTTGGGCATAGTGGGGGCTTTTCTGGACACGAGGGAAGAGTTTTTGGTGCCGCCTCCTTCCAAAAGAGACTAGAAAGAGGACGGGAAAATGCTTATTATTCGCAGAGGTAGCATTATATCATACGAGAATGTTGGTGCAGAAATGCATGTGAAATGTTCCCAGACGCAAAAAGGTGTGTAGTACTAATAACCAGGACCAGAGAGCGTTACCCACCATAGCGTGTGAGTGAGGAGCATGAGACCTCTCTGCCCCCCCTGCGTGTCTGTGAATGTCCCCGACACTGGCTGCTGTGCGACTGGCGTCCAGCCTGCAATTACACAAAGAAACAAAATGGATGCTGGATGGTCTCAAAGTGCACTCTTATGAGATATGCAACACCTATTGGGGTCTGGTGCTGCTTGGATACAATAACCCTTTGATTATTTCTCTAACATCTGGGGTCTGTACAGGCAGTCGTAGTGTTACGGAAGTACTGTGTCAAACGGATTAATGTCTAATGTGATTGATGGTCTTTTCTGTTGAACACATTCACCATCTGAAGTAAGTACCTGGCTTGTGATGGTGGCAGGGCAAGAGCCATGGTATGAACTCCCCCCTCACTGGGGTTCCTATGTATCTGAGTGTCCGCCGTCAGAGCCACCCCTGTGGACGACGGTACACAGCATTAGGAAAAGTGATGCAACACCTCTGAGGACACAATATGAATAAATGTGGTTTTACATCCAACAGCAGTATTGAATGGGATATTGAGGTTAGCCCAGAGAGAGGGTTCTCCAAGTCTGGTCCTGGAGAGGTACTGGGTGTGCAGGGTTTTGTTCCAGTCCATCATTTAACACACTAGATTAAAATAATCATGATCTTACCAGGTCCTGAGGGGAATGCGTGGGTCCCAGTGATCAAGTACTCTGGATCATCACCTGGAAGACCAGAGGGTTATAATGAGAAATACTTGGGAAGTTTTGTCCTCATTCGTTGCCCATGAAATCAATAATGATTTGTCAATGATTGATGTTGATGTGATGGCATTCTTACCAGGTTGGGCATAGTTCTGACTGCCATGCATGTTGGATCCCAGTGGTCTGTCCTTGCCCTCTTTCAGAACGGGCATGTGTAGAACCGCACTGTAGTCTGCCCTTAGCTTCGCTGCCATTTTCACCTTGTGACTATGAAGGGAAACACTAGTTAACTCAATTGAACATATCAGAGCCTGAAAAAATGGGCGGGCGATATGGCCTAAAAATCTTGTTGTCGGCGGAGCCAGAGGCTAAGGTATACCTGTAACGCGCAGCACACGAACAGTTCAACATCTTTACAAATGTATAGGTGATTCACAATATACACTACCGTTCTGAAGTTTGGGGTCACTTAGAAATGTCCTTGTTTTTGAAAGAAAATCATTTAACTGTCTATTAAAATAACATCAAATTTATCAGAAACACAGTGTAGACATTGTTAATGTTGTAAATGACTACTGTAGCTGGAATATATATATGCAATATATACACATAGGCGTACAGAGGCCCATTATCAGCAACCATCACTCCTGTGTTCCAATGGCACGTTGTTAGCTAATCCAAGTTTATCATTTTAAAAGGCTAATTGATTATTAGAAACCCTTTTGCAATTATGTTAGCACAGCTGAAAACTGTAGTGCTGATTTAAAGAAGCAATAAAACTGTCCTTCTTTAGACTAGTTGAGTATCTGGAGCATCAGCATTTGTGGGTTCGATTAGACTCAAAATGTCCAGAAACAAATAACTTTCTTCTGAAACTCGTCAGTATATTCTTGTTCTGGGAAATTAAGGCTATTCCATGCAAGTAATTGCCAAGAAACTAAAGATCTCGTACAACGCTGTGTACTACTCCCTTCACAGAACAGCAAACTGGCTCTAACCAGAATAGAAAGAAGAGCGAGAGGACATTAGTGTCTAGTTTGAGAAACAGACAACTCTTCTGTCCTCAACTGGCAGCTTCATTAAATAGTACCCGCAAAACACCAGTCTCAACGTCAACAATGAAGAGGCGACTCTTCTGGCCTTCTAGGCAGAGTTGCAAAGAAAAAGCCATATCTCTGACTGGCCAATAAAATGAAAAGATTAAGATGGGCAAAATAACACAGACACTGGACAGAGGAAGATATTGGAGGGTAAACTGAATTACATATATAAATCGCCCAGCCCCTACCTAAAAAACATTTCAGAGACTGAGCCTCTGCCCTGAACATAGCCAGAATAGTTTCCGACCCTACGCTTGCTTAAAGCTGCACTGCGTTCTGACAGACTCCCTGTTTGGATTAAGACAACGGATGTGGTGCAAGACATGGCTCGGAACACGTACCTCCATCCAGGGATGAGAAATGGCGTTGTACTATGAATTGTCCCAATTATTCCAACTGTTACACCGAGAAGTTTGAACGAATGCTCGTTTTTCTTGGAAAACTGCCTTTTCCATCCTCATGCTAGGTAGCAGAAGCCACAGCAGCCATTTCGGAAGGGCAGTGTCAGCCAATCAGCTCCTTTGTTGTTCAAGGCAACGTGCCATTTCATAATGGCTGCTGTGGCTACTGCTAGCTAGCATGAAGATGAAAACGGAAGTTTACTTAAAAACTATTCGTTCAATCTTCTCCATGTAACAGAGTAACTCAAATACTTACACCGACACCCCAACACACACTACGTACGTCCACACACACACACACATAACATGCATACTGACACCACATAGATAATAGACAGTAGCAGCAGTGTGAAACTATCATTTTGCCTAGTCCCTAGCTAGTCGTGGCCAAAAGTTGAGAATGACACAAGTATTGGTCTCCACAAAGTTTGCTTCCTCAGTGTTGATGATGCCAATTTGCATATACTCCAGAATGTCATGAAGAGTGATAAGATGAATTGCAAAGTCCCTCTTCGCCATGAAAATGAACTTAATCCCCCAAAAACATTTCCACTGCATTTCAGCCCTAACACAGGTGAGAGTGTTGACGAGGACAAGGCTGGAGATCACTGTCATGCTGATTGAGTCAGTATAACAGACTGGAAGCTTTAAAAGGAGGGTGGTGCTTGAAATCATTTTTCTTCCTCTGTCAACCATGGTTACCTGCAAGGAAACACGTGCCGTCATCATTGCTTTGCACAAAAAGGGCTTCACAGGCAAGGATATTGCTTGCTCAGGAATGGCAGCAGGCAGGTGTGAGTGCATCTGCACGCACAGTGAGGCAAAGACTTTTGGAGGATGGCCTGGTGTCAAGAAGGGCAGCAAAGAAGCCACTTCTCTACAGGAAAAACATCAGGGACACGCTGATATTCTGCAAAAGGTACAGGGATTGGACTCCTGAGGACTGGGGTAGTCATTTTCTCTGATGAATCCCCTTTCCGATTGTTTGGGCCATCCAGAAAACACCTTGTCCGGAGAAGACAAGGTGAGCGCTACCATCAGTCTGTGTCATGCCAACAGTAAAGCATCCTGAGACCATTCATGTGTGGGGTTGCTTCTCAGCCAAGGGAGTGGGCTCACTCACAATTTTGCATAAGAACACAGCCATGAATAAAGAATGGTACCAACACATCCTCCGAGAGCAACTTCTCCCAACCATCCAAGAACAGTTTGGTGACGACCAATGCCTTTTCCAGCATGGTGGAGCACCTTGCCATAAGGCAAAAGTGATAACTAAGTGGCTCTGGGAACAAAAACATCTACATTTTGGGTCCATGTCCAGGAAACTCCCCAGACTTTAATCCCATTGAGAACTTGTGGTCGATCCTCAAGAGGCAGGTGGACAAACAAAAACCCACAACTTCTGACAAACTCCAAGCATTGATTATGCAAGAATGGCCTGCCATCAGTCAGGATGTGGCCCAGAAGTTAATTGTCAGCATGTCAGGGCGGATTTCAGGTCTTGAAAAAGAAGGGTCAACACTGCAAATAATGACTCTTTGCATAAACTGAATGTCATTGTCAATGAAAGCCTTTGACACTTATGGAATACTTGTAATTATACTTCAGTGTTACCATAGTAACTACTGACATAAAGATCTAAGAACACTGAAGCAGCAAACTTTGTGGAGACCAATACTTGTGTCCTTCTCAAAACTTTTGACCACGACTGTATCTATCTAACACGAGTACCTTGTTTCATCCAAGGAGACTGGTTTGGCATGGTCAGCTACAAACATATCATGAGTCCTCTTGAGGGACCTGAACACGAGCGTGTGCACAGAGTGCTTCTGCACATCCTGAAAAATTAAACACACGGAAATATTACTTTTGACGACAGCAATAGTGGCATTGCTAGCTAACTTACCTAGCTACATATTCATGATGCATGGCAGCTAGCCAAGTAACGTTAGATCTCAACTTCACGATACCACATCCGCGGATGTAACTTACTTGGGCTAAATGTATATATACATACAGCTCATCTAACTAATATTCATTTTCTAAATTGAATTATTTAAAGGGTGCTTCAAATAGGCCAGGCATAACGTTGCTAACAAGCTATCATGCTAACGTTGGCTAGTGACGCGTGTTGTTATTTCATCTTAGCTAACATAAAGATGCACGAAGGAGCACATACCTCCGTCATTTCTGATGTTATTTAGACCGATAGCCTTGACTATCTGTAAAAACTTGGAGATAAAACAGATTTATAAACGTAGCCAGATCCAGCTTGCTAAACAAACGCAGATGCTGGTCAGATGCACCGGATGTAAACAATCGAGTTCACATGTTCATTTCCGGGTTAATTCTTCACTATATAGCTTAGCGTCACCTCTTGGCCACATCTAGTAACTTTTATGATACAAGTATGAATTCTGCAGTGCTGCTGAACCCTACATAATAACAATTCAGGGTTTATTTATACTTTATATAATGGCAGCTTTTAATTCAAATAGACAAGCTATGATGACTATCCTGGCAAAACTGCTATTTTCAAGATTAATTTCAAGCCCTAATCATATGTTATTTCTTTGCTGTGGGTTTCGGACAGTTCAAAGTGTCTATTTAGATTTCATCCTGACATTATGTTCTAAATACGTCAACACTGCCTTTTGAAAACCTCTGGAAACTATGGCACTCGGACCATGTTTGCCAAGCAAAGTACATTGATTAATATTTGTCTAATACTCTCAATTCAAAATGACCCCCATTCAAGACCCAGATCTGTATTCTGTTAAGTTCAATGTGTATTTCGTTCTCAATCAAGAACCAAACAGAAATCTCTTCATCTCTACTGTAGATTCTAGTCTATTTGTGTTCTTTCCATGCAGTCCAACGAAAACATGATTAAGCATATTTCAGCTAACATATTTTACTCAATACGAGTAACTGCCCTACAAGTATGGAATGTCTGTCAGAGACGTGGGCTTCTAATTAACCGACATCGATCCTATTATCCCAAAGTGATGGATGAAAGTTTTCCCTGATCTACTTTCTATTTACTGAATGGAAAACTGTTGTCAATTGACTGTAAGGTCTACGGCGCATGTGACAAATACAATTTGATTGGATTTGAATCGCTGTTATTTAACCTTACTCCAGAGAAGGTAGCATGTCGTCCAGTAGTACATTATGAAATACACAAATTTACTAATTTTGGTTTTTGGTTGACCCCATAAAAACACTGATAGGAAAATGTAATGCATGTTGGGTAATATTGACATAAAGAGTGGTCACATAGGGGACCTGCGCAATGTACAAACAAAGACAAATAAACACCCACACTATACCAGTCAGCAGAAAACCACGCATCGACCCACAAACACACACACCCACCCACACACGCAAACGTGCACACACACGCACACAAGTCCTTTCTGAGATCCCTATGATTAGACAGGAGGACTACAGAGAGAGAGAGAGAGTATTTTTGGTCATGGTGTCACATCTACCGAATAACATCCAAACATGATTTTGTCCATGCAGTCTAGTAGATCACGTGATCAAATGTTGTTCTCAAAACATGTAGGGAGAACATACATCTTGATAATGCCACGAATCAATGGGACAACAACAGTATGGGTTCTAATTTCTCTACTGTTGGTATTGTAGGAAATAAGGAATTGACTGAGTCTTATGTTCAGGTAGGTATTTATTTAGTAAAAGAACAGCATAAAGGACATACCAGGCTTTTTAATAATTTCACTCTGTTTCAGTACGTTTTTTCATACTGAACATGACCCCCCCCCCACCCCGCCAGTGTATCAAAATAGCTTCTAAAAATCGTTATCTGGAATTGTTAAATTATTTGAACAAATCAATTGAGTTAGGTCTTCCCAGCACAGCGCCTTTTCTTTAAAAGCCTTTCAATGCCGCCACCAACTTCCATGGTTATGCAATTTATCATCGGATGCCTATGAGCAATTCATCATGTCCTGCTGGTTCGATTTCGAAAGGAAATGTTTGTCATATAAACGTGGGTATCATTTATCATATTTAGTGCAACTACAAGCGGTACCAGGAATGGATATCAGGGAAAGTACAATAAAGAAACGGCCATGGTCTTTTAAATGCTAGACACTTGTGTAACCGAGGTGATTCAGTGCCTTGGTCTGAGACTTGCGTTAGCTCCCTGAGGCATTGCCTAGGCTTTTAGCTCAGAGGGCTTATATAGTCTTATTGCATTCAGACCACCCGGGTTCAGTTCCACGTTCACCTTAGATAATGTAGTGGGGGCAGAGGTATCTAAAACCAGCAGAAAATACATCTTACGTTTAGAAAAAGACAACATCTATTAATTGGTCAAACCAACCAGATCTAATAAATCTCCATAGACACTAGATAAAGTTTGTTCTAACAGAAGTTACTAGATAGAAGAAGTGAAAACCAATGTACCAAAGGTCCAACAACAGAGATCTGATCCTAGATCATATTTTAAGGTAGAGGAAAAAACACAGAATTGATCGAATCAATAAAACAAAGATGCAACAAGACAGAGGGCCATTTTCCCAGACACAGACTAGACCTAAAGTTAGTCCTGGACTGCATGTTTAACAGAGATTCTCCATGTGCTTCTTAGGACTTGGCTTAATCTGTGTCCGGGAAAGTTCAAGGAAGTTCCAGCTGAAACGATAACGCAGCATGTGTTTTAGAAGTCTCCCAGTCCTCCAAACTGTTTGACCCCGCCGGTCTGCTGTCCATCCCCTGCCACGAGCCTATTGGTGGGGATGATCTTCATTGTAGTCTCCTTCAAGGAGTACCAACGGCTGTGCCACGTGGCCCAGATTATTCCGTTGTCGTAGCCTGACTCGCCGGCGTCCTTCTCCGTGTACTTCCCACCTAGAGATGGAATGATCGGAAGACGGAAGTGTCAATGAAAAGTTTGTTACGAGTAAGAAGAGAACAGTGTTGGGTCTACTTGTAAATGTGGTCTTCTTGGAAAGGTAAAAGTAGAAATTACAAAATTGACATTTGTAAAGGTTGGTAGTGATTTGCAGAAATGTATATGTAGTATGGTTCATGTTACTTGGAGAGTAACATAATGTGCACGTGTCTGTGTGTCCTTACCCTGGTAGTATTTCCCATTGAGGTGGGCGGCGTGGCATCGGTTCATCCACCAACCGGAGCCGTCCTGCTTAGCACAGTTACCCTGGAACTTGTCGTTGTCTTTGTCACTGGTACTAAACTGCATGCCGTTGTGAGACGTGTAGAACTTGTCGCTGGGGTCATCTCCGAAGTCAAAGCCGTCGAACGCGTCTCCCGCATCACCGCCGTGGAAGTAGGCGTAGGTCAGGCGGTACATGTCGATTTCCGGCCCTACTTTGAACGCGGCGTAGTCAGCGTGCCTAAAAAAAAAATAGAAAATTGATTAGCTATTTAAATAAATGTTAATATTTTCTATGTGTGTGGTTTTATTAAATAAATAAGGTGGTGCGGAGAAGACAAGAGAGGTAGGAGTGGTCCAGGTCAGAAAGGTATTGGGTCGGATTTGAACCCATGCCTACTGTGGTGCAGGTGCCAGGGTCCGCGGCACTAAGCACTAGACCACACAGGCCACAAAATATGAATATAAAACGCAGCATATCAGCCTGACAGCTTGAGTCATGGCCTCCAAAACCAGAGTCACAAAGTAGAATCCGTTGTTTGCTTTGATTGTGGGGCTCAGTTCTTTCAGCTGTGTAACTTGGCACCAGAAAATCTATTCCGTAAACTAAAGTCCAGAGGTTTGAGATGTGTGGGAAAACATGTTATTTTGAAGATAGACACGGGCTTACTGCTGCTTATTTCCACGATTCCTCATATAAAATGGCACTAAATATTTTAGCAATACTTCCACTTAAGTCGAATTTCAACTTAGTTTCTTATTGACATTAATGACTAAGTGAAAAGTTGACTTGCTGAAGTTAGGATTTAGTGGAGAGAATTAAATGTTTCATATAGGCAAGACCAATGATGCCAAGCCCCCAATAACTAGGAGGGGGAATTGATAACAGCAAAATATGGTATTTATAACATTTCTAATGCGTGAAACCTAGACACCACAGAATTGGATTGGTAAGCATCCCAGTGGGTCAAGCTGGTTGCAATGATGTCATTATAACGTCCTTACAATGGGTTGGAGTGACATCATTGGAACCAGTTTTACCTGCTGGGAAAAGACTTTGAGACGTTCCCACCACATGATGAACACCATTTCATTCATTTTCTATTCAGGAGGAGGAATGTAGGCCCTAAGTGTGCACTAGTAGTAGCCTTAGTAGAGCATTTAGTAGTATGTACTTCTTGTTGCCTAGCCAGTCGGTGAGCTCGATCCTCAGCACGTATGGGATGGAGGCCTGGGTGGAGAGCAGGTGAATCTTCTCGTTACCCAGCCAGAACTCGCTGGTGTCGTCTGGAGTCAGGTAGCCGAAGCCCTCCTTGTACTGGACCCAGTCCTTGTTGAAGTCCACCATGCCATTACGTCTCTGTGGAGATATATGTAGGAAGGTGGTTATGATAATAATATGTGGTTCCAATCAGGTTTGGGGCCAATACCATTTCACTTTAGTCAATCCGGAAAACTGAAATCCCAATTGGAATGTTCACTTCCTGAAATAACTGAAATAGAATTGTCCCCAACCCTGCATGGGCCAACCATAATGAATGTAGTATGTTGTAGGGAAGAACACACGTACCCTCTGCAGGACGGTAAAGCCGCGGCCGAAGCTGTCGATCTCGCAGTAGACCAGGAACTGCTCCTTAGCCTTCAGTGGCTTGACGTAGTACAGACCGCTGGTTTTGGCACCCTTGTTGGCAATATCCTGGCAATCTAATACGGAAAAAACAACATTCCATGATCATGTGGTTATGTGTTAATAACAAAGACTACTGTTCCCATAAGGCAATGCGCTATGCACAATGGTTTTGTAGTGTTTTGATTCTGTTTTTAGCCTGTTCCGGGACTACAGATGGAAATGAGCTCCGGCACTATTGCATTGTTGATTTATTGTCCCTGGTAAAGATCCAGTCTGTGGTATTTATTAACAGCCGGAGAATCACTTATAAATGCCAATACATGATATAAACAAATGAATTAAACTAATCTAAATAACTGGATTGATACCCCTTACTTAAAGAATATCACTTATAAATGCCTACAAATTATATAAACAAATTAATTCATTGACCAATGCTCAAGTGCATTCAAATAACTGGATTGAGACAAATCGTCTCGGCCTGTATCGATCGATGCCATTGATTGGCTTCTGACTAAACGGACAACAAGGACAAACACGGCGGGTACGTAGAGTGAATTCTCCAGGAACAGGGTTGAGCAACCTCTCTGATGAAACGGGGGAACATCCTGCAGAGCGCTGTTCATTTTACCTTTCCCTGTAGTGGGTTTGATTTCCACAGTGTCCCTGCAGGGATCTTGGCATTTCTGGTCCAGCTGGATGGACATCTGTCTGAGGTCTAACATCCTCTTCTTGTTGGATTCCAGAGTCCCCTGGAGTTGACTGACAGATTGATAATGTTGATAATGTTAGATTGTCGGTTTATATTGTAGATCAGTGGGTATGACTTGACTGTCAATGTGCTTGGAGTACATAGCATTTTGACATTTGTACCCTTACTTAGTCCTGGTATTTTAGCAGGTAATTCGTCCCCAGCAGGCAAAACTGGTTGAAACTACGTCATTAATTGTCTGTAATGATGTCACTGACTGGTTTCAACCAGCTTTAGCCGCTGAGAGACATACAAGCATTGGGGTCAATTCAAACTGAATGCCAATCAATTCCAGAAGTGAATCGCTCTTCTAAGGAGAAGTTCCATGTCAAATTCTAAGTGAATTGAGACCAAATTAGATTCTGATCTAAAAAGTAATAGAAAGAGAAGGACACACTATATTTGCTCCTCCTGGGAGATGATGGTCTTCTCAAAGCGCAGGACGTCGTCCAGTATGCTCGATGACCTTTTGTAGTAGACGTCTGTGGAACAATCACAATACCTGCTTCAGTTACAGTGGCCTACATTAATTACCCCAGTCTGTAGTGCTTTTAAAATGACCCTAACACCTGGGTCTCTTCAGTAAGGCAAACTGTAGAGAAACATTGTACAAAGGGAAACAAAACGATGTGCTCTTATTGGACGAGTTCAGACAGTACCTCCCGGATTCACTATGTTTCAAAACATTTTCACCCTATTGAACCCAACCCTGAAGTGACATAGCAATGAAAAGTGGACTGTGTCACATTGATGTATTTTTTGATTTTTCTGCTACTGACTTCTCCACTTCTTAGCACCACATCTAACAGTGTCCCTTTTGTGTTGGCTAGTTTAACACAGTCAAATAACTTACCTGAACCAGACTTCTGTTGTTGTGTTGCCGAATCCTTCATATAGGTGACTTTCTCTGTGGCCCCCGTGGTAAGGTTGGTTATTCTATTCAGGATATCCTCCATTTCATCAAGGTTCTTGTCCACCACCGGTTTGTACTTGTTGAGGTAGTCAGCCACGCCACATGTCGTTGGGCAGTACTTACCCTACAGCAGACACAGAACACAGATGCTTTCATTTTAACACTCTGTGAGAGATGTATCTATGTCACAAATAACACACTATCCCCTTTATAGTTCACTGCCTTTTGACCAGGGCGCATTGAGCTTTGGTCAAAACTTTATATGGACAGAGTGCCATTTGGGATGCATATTTAAAATATATTGTTATATTGTGACAGTGGACGTGTGAGTATTGGAAAATTGAATTGGATTCAAGGAAATTAGCAACACATCCATCTAAATAACAATGTCAACAAGAATACAGTACAAAGAGGATGAAATAGTATGATGGGGAAAGTCTTCCAGTACACACACCACTTAATGAGCAGAGTACAGTCATACTTACAAATCCATCCCTTGGTGTGCATTCCTCTGAATAGTCTCCCCTGGTTTGCTGTGGAACAGAACCAAACGGACACACTCTGTTAGCTGATTCGATGCTACTGTACCTCTTGTTGTTGCAGAACACTGTTTATGAGAGAACACAGCGAGGTTGAAACAGGTTCATTGAAATGTGACACTTACTGCAGAGGAGAGGGAGAACAGCAAAAGAACGCCTGCGGCTGTGGACAAAAGTGAAGGAGCCATGTTGCTAGCCTCTGGTACACCAGTTGTGGTGTTGTC
This sequence comes from Thymallus thymallus, assembly GCA_023634145.1. Lineage (NCBI taxonomy): Eukaryota > Metazoa > Chordata > Actinopteri > Salmoniformes > Salmonidae > Thymallus > Thymallus thymallus. The sequence continues at coordinate 11,355,508 of CM042424.1, forward strand.
CAGTTGGAGAATGAAGAGCCTCTGGCCCCTGAAGGTATATTTATCCGATCAAGGTCCTTCTTTCGGTAACAGATAAGGGATCCGCGTGTAAACAGAACCAGGTCATCCCACTCATGTCCTAGTAGATGACTCAATGTTGGGATAACGTTGTGACTCAAATGTCCTACTACTCATCATTTCCCAGATGTCACTGGGATTGATTGACAGGTTTGGTGTGGTTCCTTCCACGGCTTTGTGATCACAGGGATAGTCGTGGGCAGTAGGCTCGCGTGGTGAACTTTGTTGGGGTCAAAACAACACATTACCTTGCAAATTCCACTCAAACCAAACATTACCTTGCAAATTCCACTCAAACCAGTATAAAACATATGACATTACATTAGATATTATATTAGAGTGTTTTCTAAATAAAATGGTCTATTTCTGACAGCTATAATTAGTGAGTCCCCTTTTAAGGTTCTTATAGGACCGCAACCATTCCTCAAGTTACAGCTCCCTTGTTTTTGTGGCAAGAGTGATACACTAAATATACAAAAGTATATGGACACCCCTTCAAATTAGTGGATTTGGCTATTTCAGCCACACCTGTTGTTGACAGGTTTATAAAATTGAACACACAGCCATGCAATCTCCATAGACAAACATTGGCAGTAGAATGGCCTTACTGAAGAGCTCACTGACTTTCAATGTGGCAATGTCATAGGATGCCACCTTTCCAACAAGTCAGTTTGTCAAATTTCTTCCCTGCTAGAGCTGCCCCGGTCAACTGGAAGTGCTGTCATTGTGAAGTGGAAACGTCTAGGAGCAACAACGCGACCTAAGGAAAGCTTTTGATACCGTTAACCATGAGGTTCTCATCACAAAACTGTAAAAGTTAAACTTTTCCTCCAATGCCTTGAGATGGACGAAATCCTACCTTGAAGACAGAACCCAGTGTGTCAGAGTGAACAATGAGCTGTCGTCCACTCAGCTATTATGTGCCCCAAGGATCAATACTGGGGCCCCTCCAGTACTGTAATGGTCCCGGTTAAAACATGGCTCAGTGACTCACTACTGTAATGGTCCCGGTTAAAACGTGGCTCAGTGACTCACTACTGTAATGATCCCGGTTAAAACGTGGCTCATTGACTCACTATTGTAATGGTCCCGGGTTAAAACGTGGCTCAGTGACTCACTACTGTAATGATCCCGGTTAAAACGTGGCTCATTGACTCACTATTGTAATGGTCCCGGGTTAAAACGTGGCTCAGTGACTCACTACTGTAATGGTCCCGGTTAAAACGTGGCTCAGTGACTCACTACTGTAATGGTCCCGGTTAAAACGTGGCTCAGTGACTCACTACTGTAATGGTCCCGGTTAAAACGTGGCTCAGTGACTCACTACTGTAATGGTCCCGGTTAAAACGTGGCTCAGTGACTCATGTTTGCATCTCATTGTGAAAAAAATAGTCTGCATGCTCTTCACAAAGAGTGCAAATACTGTTCCAGATGTCTGAGTCAAGGGAGAAGCTCCAGGTGGAATCTGATTGGAAGAACATTGGCATCATACTTGATTCCAACCTCTCTTTTAAAAAGCATACGGAATTGTTTGACTACAGAGGTAGCAAAACTGTACTTAAAATGTACGATACTCCCCCACTTAACATACTGCTTGACTAGTTGGGCCCAAGCTTGCTGTACAACATTAAAACCCATTCAGTCTGTCTAAAAACAGGCTCTCAAAATGCTTGATAGAAAGCCCAATAGCCATCACCACTGTTACATCTTCAGAAAGCATGAGCTCCTGAGTTGGGAAAATCTTGTGCAATACACCGACGCATGTCTTGTATTCAAGATCCTAAACGGCCTAGCTCCACCTCCACTTAGTACTTGTGTTAAACAGAAAACCCAAATCCACGGCAGCAGATCCACAAGGTCTGCCATGAGAGGTGACTGTATAGTTCCCTGTGAGAGCTTCCAATGTCTGGAACACACTGCCATCAGACACACACAACTGCACCACCTATCACACATTCAGAAAAAACATAAAGCCATGGCTAAAGGCCAATCAGACTTGTGAACATAATCTCTAGCTGTGTATTGCCGCTTTCCATGTTGTCTGTAGCTTGTGAGGTGTGGAAACACTGTTGCTCTGTCTGCGTGCTACGTGTTGCTTGTTCTGTGTTGCTCTGTCTACGTGCTACGTGTTGCTTGTTCTGTGTTGCTCTGTCTGCGTGCTACGTGTTGCTTGTTCTGTGTTGCTCTGTCTACATGCTACGTGTTGCTTGTTCTGTGTTGCTCTGTCTGCGTGCTACGTGTTGCTTGTTCTATGTTGCTTTGTCTACGTGCTACGTGTTGCTTGTTCTGTGTTGCTCTGTCTGCTTGCTGCGTGCTGCTTGTTCTGTGTTGCTCTGTCTGTGTTCTACGTGTTGCTTGTTCTATGTTGCTCTGTCTACGTGCTACGTGTTGCTTGTTCTATGTTGCTCTGTCTACGTGCTACGTGTTGCTTGTTCTATGTTGCTCTGTCTACGTGCTACGTGTTGCTTGTTCTATGTTGCTCTGTCTGCTTGCTGCGTGTTGCTTGTTCTGTGTTGCTCTGCATGTGCTCACTGCCCATTGTTTGCCTGTATTGTTATTGTAATAGTTTTTAATAACCTGCCCAGGGACTATGGTTGAAAATTAGCCTGCTGGCTAAAACTGGCACTTGACTGGCCTGCACAGAGCCCTGACCTCAACCCCATTGAAGACCTTTGGGATCAATTTGGAACGCCGACTAATCGCAGACTCCACTAATGCTCTTGTGGCTTTAGTTATGTTCCAACATCTAGTGGAAAGCCTTCCCAGAACAGTGGATGCTGTTTTAACAGCAAAAGGGCGGACCAACTCCATATTAATGTCCATTATTTTGTAATGAGATGTTCGACGAGCAGGTGTCCACATACTTTTGGTCATGAAGAGTATACACTTTGTTTGTAAAAAATTTAATTGTAAACAAAGGCGGTATTAACTTAAAACATGGTTAAAACTATCATTTGGATAACATGGATGGTCAGTCCTTTCATCTATAGCTCTGTCTATGAATTTCAGAGTGACAACATTTCTTCAGGCCCATCCCTCAGCTGTTTACTGAAACCGTGATGGTGTTGGCTTTGTTATTGTTTAAACTGCAGATTGCTCATTTAACCTGAAATCATTTAAAAATCAGGAGAATAAAATAAGACCTGGCCCTGGATCAGCAGTTAGGGACAACTTGATCCATCCTCCCCCAATACTAACAGAACTAGTGGGCACAGAATCAGTACTGTAGGCTGCCTCAAGCTAATGATTACCACCAAGCCAACATTTATTTTCCAAACATTGGAAGTAGTGCCTGACTGTTCCTCTCTTCAAATCTGCCAACAAGAAAAAGAAACAGAAAAAGAAACTTTATTTGAAGAGAGTTGTAATTATAGTAGTTTTACTGGTACTAGTACGACAAACAATGATTGTGGTAAAAGTGGAGTTTAGATTTGCTTGTTTGTAATTGGCTGAAGTTGTTCTCTAGCATTATGGAGGCTCATTTGTGTTAATATAATTGGCTGAAGTTGTTCTCTAGCATTATGGAGGCTCATTTGTGTTAATATAATTGGCTGAAGTTGTTCTCTAGCATTATGGAGGCTCATTTGTGTTAATATAATTGGCTGAAGTTGTTCTCTAGCATTATGGAGGCTCATTTGTGTTAATATAATTGGCTGAAGTTGTTCTCTAGCATTATGGAGGCTCATTTGTGTTAATATAATTGGCTGAAGTTGTTCTCTAGCATTATGGAGGCTCATTTGTGTTAATATAATTGGCCGAAATTGTTCTCTAGCATTATGGAGGCTCATTTGTGTTAATATAATTGGCTGAAGTTGTTCTCTAGCATTATGGAGGCTCATTTGTGTTAATAGAATTGGCTGAAGTTGTTCTCTAGCATTATGGAGGCTCATTTGTGTCAATATTACTAACCAAGTATAATCTGATAGGCAATGCTGAGGCAGACAGTTAGAGCAATCTTGCTGATGATGGAAGGAGACATTGGTATGGATCAATCCTCTGGCACACCGTAGGAGAATCTCAATTGCACACTTTCTGCGACATCTGTCTTTTTGATCCAATGGGTTTTGAGAAGGAGCTGATGAGAGAGGACGCCAGGATTATGCAATTGAGATTCTCCCCATGCCACTCGCGGTAGAATTTGCTATTAAACCACAGATCAGATTATCCTTGATCCCCCTAGTGGTTAACATGAGTATTGGGGGAAGGGGGAACTACCCCCCAGTACGAATGTTAACTGTTAGGGGGATGAAAAGTATGTGTAGTGATGAATAATGACTACAGGTGTAAAGTAACTCATTACAAATACTCTCGTTACTGTAATTGAGTAGCTTTTCCGAGTACTTGTTCCAAGTCAGTCATTTTATTCCTTCTTGAGTAGATATTAATTAAAGTAACAGTACTACTTAAGTAGGATTTTTCAGTACTCTTTCCACCCCTGGTGAGTGAGTGAAATAGGGAGTTTGTGAGTGAAGGAATGAGTGAGGGAAAGAGGGAGGGAGGGAGGGAGGGAGGGAGGGAGGGAGGGAGGGAGGGAGGGAGGGAGGGAGGGAGGGAGCCGGTCACATGGACAGGTAACAAGTAACAGAGGGGTGAATGAGGGATTGAACGGGTGAAATAATTAGACGTTTATTTCTGAAGGTATACTGGCGACTTAATTGTTCATGAACTTAAATTCGTATAGCTTATTTATTTATCAAACCATTTTAATTGATTTAAATGTTTAATTGGTTTTCAAATGTAATAGTATATTTCTTTTACATCCAGATGTGCCTTGTTGCAACTCATAAAATAAATGAACTTACTTCCTGCTTTAAGTCCTTTGTTCTCTTTCTTTTTCAATTTTGTAAACGGAAAATATAATGTGTAACAATGTTCAGGTAACCTTCAACGAAATGAGCTGATTATCAAGGTCAATGTTTTTATTTCAAAAGTAACTCAATTACTTTTACTCAGAGTACTTTTAAAATGAGCTACTTTTTAAATTTCTGTTGAGTAGATTTTTTTAAAGCAGTAATTTTACTACTTGAGTAAAATGTAATTAAAGTAACAGTACTTCTACATGAGTAGGATATTTCAGTACTCTTTCCACCCCTGGTAATGACCCTCTGCCAAAGTTGTCCTACTCCAACCATGGCTGCATTTCTTCGGATAACCACCAGAGGGAGTTGAGCTACCGTGATCTGAGGAACACTGGAGAGAGAGGCCATACAATTCAGTTGTATGGTAAAGTTGTCTCTAGACGTTGATCTGGGGTCAGTTTAGCATTTTCCACACTAATGGTAAAGGTTAGGATTGGGAGAGGTCCCAGATCCTAGATCTGTACCTAAGGGGAACATCACCCAGGAGCTACAATTTAAGACAACAGTGTCCATATTAGAACAGCCTCAGTTTGGGTCTCAGCTTCTTACAGACAGTTACAAAAAGATGGAACATTCCTTCAACCATTATTTCTACAGACAGTGAAAGATAGGAAAAACGTTTTCACAACCATTCTCAGCTTCTCACAGCCATTCATTTTACACAGTGAAAGAGGAAATGTTCCCACAACCATTCATTTTACACAGTGAAAGAGGAAACGTTCCCACAACCATTAACAGGCATGTGCATCCCAGCAGGACAGAGAAATCTCTTTTAACCAGTCAATCTATCTGAATGAGAGTTGTTAAGCCTATAAAGTGAATCAAACTCAATGAAAAAACACAAATAATGTTTTTTGGTACTTCAGAAAAGGCTTTTGTGTTCCGTTGAGACATAACAAGGCGGGCAAAGACAGCACGGTCGGTGGTGATGCATATCAAAACAATATTCCACTTCAATATCTCACTGTCATGAAACGTTTGTTTACGAGAGGGCGTTGAATTGTAGTTTCAGTAACATGTGGGCATTAACTGTTAGCTTTGCTTCTGCCTGTCAGGCAAACACGTTTCTATGTGTTGGTGTTGCGCAAAAAAAACAAAGCAGCTTTCTTTTTGAAGAGCTTGAAAGAGAGTTCTTTGTTATTCTTGAGACGCTCTCACACAAACAATTAAGCTATTGGGACTTTGTGATTTGAATTGGAGCCTAGCTGAGCACGTAGGGGAGAAAAGTTTGAATGGAGGCTACTTCCAAAAAGACCTGCTTACGTACATTGCATGCAAATGTCCCCACTCGAAAGTCACAGGGACAATGCAGTATGTTCAAGTGTGCTTTTTTGACGTCAGTGAATTGTAGCTAAAGCCCACTGGTAAGAAGGCAAGCTGATAAGAGGTTACTTTTACTTCACAGCATCCAGCTAAGGTGAGCTACGGTCAGGTCCAAAATGATTGACATCTTTACTAAATGAGAGCCTGCAATGTCACTTCCTGGAGTAGATCAAACTGCGCATATTATGTCTCCATGAGATGCTATCTTAACCAACTTAATTTGGCTTCAATGCGCTATTGAGTCTTCACATAGGAATGAATGGTGTCACGTGATCGATGGCTTTGTCCATTCATATATACAGTCATTGATCAAGTGTGCCAATCATTTTGGACTACACTGTATTTCAATGTATAGACCCTACACATTGATTCAATTATAATTCCTTTTGAAAATTGAAAGACTTGTTTGTTGTGGAAAATTGGTAATATTACAAGAGGGCATTCAGTATTTAATATTCAGGAATATGAATGCATTTCCTGTCCTGTCTAAAAGAATAACCATCACTGCAGCCAGCGGCTGACCTAAAATGGCTTTGAACCTCTCAAGAAAGTTTTTCAGACATACTGACAGACCAAGTTTTACTAAGAGGCAGGATGTGAAAGCTATGACACATTTAATTGTCCAAAATCAATAATCAGTCTGTAATCAATCACATTAAAACCACCATTGTAAAAACAACCATTCAAAAACGTTGTGACAGACCTTTGGAAAAAAAGAATCTTTTTGACTGTGGTCCTCCTGGGAAGAGAGTTGTTCCAGGAGCTAACACTGAAGCTACACATATTGTTAGCCCTGAAGCTAACACTGAAGCTACACACATTGTTAGCCCTGAAGCTACACACATTGTTAGCCCTGAAGCTAACACTGAAGCTACACACACTGTTAGCCCTGAAGCTACACACATTGTTAGCCCTGAAGCTAACACTGAAGCTACACACAATGTTAGCCCTGAAGCTAACACTGAAGCTACACACATTGTTAGCCCTGAAGCTAACACTGAAGCTACACACACTGTTAGCCCTGAAGCTACACACATTGTTAGCCCTGAAGCTAACACTGAAGCTACACACATTGTTAGCCCTGAAGCTAACACTGAAGCTACATACATTGTTAGCCCTGAAGCTAACACTGAAGCTACATACATTGTTAGCCCTGAAGCTAACACTGAAGCTACACATATTGTTAGCCCTGAAGCTAACACTGAAGCTACACACACTGTTAGCCCTGAAGCTACACACATTGTTAGCCCTGAAGCTAACACTGAAGCTACACACACTGTTAGCCCTGAAGCTAACACTGAAGCTACATACAATGTTAGCCCTGAAGCTAACACTGAAGCTACACACACTGTTAGCCCTGAAGCTAACACTGAAGCTACACACACTGTTAGCCCTGAAGCTAACACTGAAGCTACACACATTGTTAGCCCTGAAGCTAACACTAAAGCTACACACAATGTTAGCCCTGAACAAGGCAGTTAACCCACTGTTCCTAGGCCATCATTGAAAATAAGAATTTGTTCTTAACTGACTTGCCTAGTAAAATAAAGGTTAAATAAAAAATAAAATAAAAAGCTAACACTGAAGCTACACACATTGTTAGCCCTGAAGCTAACACTGAAGCTACATACATTGTTAGCCCTGAAGCTAACACTGAAGCTACACACATTGTTAGCCCTGAAGCTAACACTGAAGCTACACAAATTGTTAGCCCTGAAGCTAACACTGAAGCTACACACATTGTTAGCCCTGAAGCTAACACTGAAACTACACACATTGTTAGCCCTGAAGCTAACGCTAAAGCTACACAAATTGTTAGCCCTGAAGCTAACACTGAAGCTACACACATTGTTAGCCACAAAGCCTATGACAAAAAACAAGTCTTCCATTGGCCAACTTTACTCCTAATTGGCTGTGGTATCTGGTATGTATTTATAAGCAATTTTTGGAGGATGGGAACCAGATGGCCATTTGTCTCTGGCGGCGAGACAATAAACAACATATCAGTGTCCTCATATGTCCCAAGACTTGGAGAGGAGTACTTGGTTCATTTGAGGCCATGGAAGAGACAATATTTCCTGTTTGTTTATTAAAGGCCTACTACTGAATATCAACCATCAGGGCATTCTAGGTTGTTGTTATTTCAGTCGCCTGACACAGATTATCAGCCTGGACCGTAGCCTAAACAGCCTGGTTATGATCTCCCGAGGTATGTCATTTAGCAGACACTTTTCTCTAAAGTGACTTACAGTAGTGCCTACATACATTTTCGTATGGGTGGCCCCAGCAGGAATTGAACACACGACCCTGGCGTTGCAAGAGATCCGCAAAGGGGGTTGCACTGTCGCCGTTCGCTACACTGGTGTCAGAAATGGGATGCTGTCTGTGAGGTGTTCATGTGAAGGACTTGGTATAATGAAGCGTAGTGTAAAGACCCTTACCTAGGTAGGTTTTCGAGCTGGGAGACCAGGGGTTCTAGACTCGCAAGGGACATTGCCCCGTCACTGTTGGTTACAATACAGCAATTCTTTTAGATGCCCAACTAGACTGCAATAAAGATGACTAGGAATGCAATCTCAATGTTGTAGCTCTCACGTGCTTATATATGACCATATTCAAAAGAGTCCAGAACGAGGGTTTGATTTAATTGAGCTTAGTGTTCTGATACGTTGGGCGTGAGTTTCGAATAGGCTTAATTAGGCCAGGAGTTCAATCCCAGCAAAATGCCCGACAACCCCTCTAAGCTGTTTTCCAAGGGATTTCAAGCATTCAGGGGGGTTGAGGAATGTGATGAATTGGGATCTCTGCCATCTGAATGCATTCAAAGGTTTAAAGGAAGACACTAAACCAAAACTAATGGGTTCCTTACAGCGTCTCCACAACGGTATGTATTCACAGGGTTAAATGAGGGACAAACTGTGCCAGTGCAGTCACAACACCTCAAACTCATTTTCTGATTTTTCACTGTCTCAGACAGTAATAGGGTTGCTTGGAGCGTTTCCACGTGGTTCTGTTGGGTTTTGTGTGGTTGCGTGTTTTCCAACACATAACCCTATGCATGGAATACTTTTTGGGGGTATTTTTTTAATGCTTTATTTAGACAGATTAGAAGAAAAAGGGGAGATAGATGAAGGAGACACAGAGTAGGTAGGGTGGACATGGGAATCGAACCCCCAGTCTCTGCGGTCAACCTACACTGAATGTACAAAATATTAGGAAGACCTGCTCTTTCCATGACATAGACTGACCAGGTGAATCCAGGTGAAAGCTACGATCCCTCATTGATGTCACTTGTTAAATCCACTGCAATCGGTGTTGATGAAGGGGAGGAGACAGGTTATTCTCATTAAATAATGGTTGTGTGGCAAAAAAAATAAGGCTTAGATAAAACGGCACATTTTTTATTTGCAAAGTTCAAATAGAGTATAGTCTTACACATCACGATATACATACAGTATGCTTGGAGGTCAGTCGGTGGGTCGGTAAGCCCGGCTGTTCTCCACTACTTCGTCACACTTCCCATCTACAATACATGGCATTCATCTCTAGAAAATGCACTCACTGTTCTCTCAGTAACTTGGCTATACTGTGGTGGCACTTGCCTGTACTCTAGTACCCATTACAAAACTAGGGCGTTATAATATTTCTAGTCTGAAGAGCGCCTTGGAAAAGGGTGTCCTACATCTTCTCTCGGTTCTGTTTCGCTTTCCACACCAAAGCAAACAGTTGGAGGAGTCATAACGATAACGATACCTAGTGTTGGAGTATGTGATAAATCACACCTCGGCTACCTCTCCGTGACCCACTGTTATTATGGGAAACAACATGCGAAACCCAGGCACCCAGACAGATAAGGCCTGGCTGACCTGGGAGTGAACTGTCGGGCCCCCAAACCTCTCCACGAACTCTTGTTGAACTGCCCTCTTCCTCCTCCTTGAGACTGGAGAGAGACGCCAGATGGAAAGTATTTCCTAATGCTCTTGTACTTTCTCAAGTGCCAGGAAGAAATACTTATTTTCTAGGCTCGGACCAACTGATAAGATAGGGCTTGGATGCTGCTCTGTCCTGTTGGAGAGTTGTGAATCACGTATGCATTACCATGAGAAAACAGAACACCTCTTCTTGTAAACAATGAAGATGCAGTTTTGCTTATTAGTTAGTTACACTTGAGGTAACTCCAGGGACATTTGAACCTGCCTTTTTTACAGTTCTGTATTTAGTAGTCTGCTGCACCCACTGAACCATGGATGACTGACAGGGGACTCTGTATTGGAGCCACCAGGCAGCCATTTTGGTTGTACGCCTTCATTGCGAAACATTTTTGGGAAGCTATAAAAATATATTTGTTAATGTCTACATCCTTGCCAAGTATATATTATTACATACACCTTAATGCATACTTTTAAATTAGATTATATGAACTAAACATACAAATTCTAAAACATATAAAGTATATTTTTTAGAGAGTTCTAATGTTTCTCTCACCACTAAAACAAAGAAACGTAAATACATGTCCTTATGTCCTGCTGAATGTCATTAATTCCTATGGAGGACTGCTCATATGAGCGTTGGGTCATTAACCGAAAGGTTGCTGGATCGATTCCCCGAACTGACAAGGTAAAAATCTGTCGTTCTGCACCTGAACAAGGCAGTTAACCTACTGTTCCCGGGCGCCGAAGACGTGGATGTCGATTAAGGCAGCCCTTCGCACCTCTCTGATTCAGAGGGGTTGGGTTAAATGCGTTAGACACATTTCAGTTGAATGCATTCAGTTGTACAACTGACTAACATCCCCCTTTCCCTTTCCATCTGGGGAGCACCAATATGGCCAATAATACCAATAATATCAAAGTCTCTCATTTGGTTTATCCTCAAATTGGTGACTCTCACCTAGCACCTAGCCAACGTGCTTCTCTCAGTAATAATCTCAAGTTTAAGGGGTCAAGAACAAAGTTGACGCTGTATATTGGTGGCGCTCTCGGAATGACCTTTCAGGACCCTCGTTAAAAGTCCCCCAGTGGTGACTGCTATAACTATGGGGCCATTTGACTGGGAGTAAATCTCTGAGTGGGGAGAGGCCAAAGGTTTGTTTTAATGCCACCCAGGAGTTCAATTTATGGTCACGGACTGTAAGCTCATTCAGCTGAACGTGGTATGAACACCAGAAGTGGAACGTGAGAGCGCCGGTTGACATGTGGTTCTTCATTTGTTCTTTATTTTTATACCACATTCTGCATGTGATAATTTCTTAAAACATGACAACATTTGGCTTATGTAATAATATATACACCCATGTATAAAGTTGTGTTGACACAAAAAAGTAGATAGATAGATAGGTACTTTATTGATCCCCGAGGGGAAAATTTCTTAAGTAGGCCTATGTTCCATTTGTAAATCGCAAAATGTCATGCAAAATCGAATGTCGAATGCGTAATTTTATGTCAACTTTATTTATTAATCACTCTGACCATGTTTCCATCCACAGTTTTTATGCCAGTAAAGTATATTTTTTTCTGACTTTTTTTTATCAGCTGTGATGGAAACAGGAAGTTTTGTTACAATTTTCTAAATGCCGACAGATCATTGGTTGGTTCGAGATGGTGGGATCATTTTGTGACGGTAAAATTAATTATGCGAAAAATGGCGGTGGAAATATTATTATATTGATATAATAACCAATATATAAAAATATTCTTGCCCTTATTCCATAACAATCTCATCATGTAGGAATTTTAGACTAACCTACCCACAGAGAGTAGCTGTGAGCTGTTGGCTAGACCAGACTAGGCACATTTACTATTTAACACAACAGTTATTGTGACAAAACTATCAGTAGAGTTGAAAATGCGATGGAAACCCATTGAACATAAGATTTGTATTTCGTACATGAAAACTTAAGCAAAAAAGTACATTTTGTGTCATCAGACACTGATTTTCCTCCGCAACAAGTCAGTTTGGTGGAAACACCACTGGTGGGAAAATACGCATATTTTCTTTATGCAGACTTTAGAATATTCACATTGGCTGGAAACCTAGCTATTGTTGCTGTGGATTTCGTCGTATGCACAATTTACGATCAAATCTGTGCGCCTGAACGTTTTATAAATGAGGCCCTTGGACTCTGATTTTTACCGAAATTTCACGTCACTTTCTAACATAATGGGAGCAGGGTTTATTTATACAGGTTATGTGCAGATGTTAGGATTGTTACGCTATATATCAACGTGGTTCATGATACGTCTACACTTCTCCAGGCACTGTCAAGATCTGATCATCTCTCCAGACTTAGACAAGCACTGAACTGCAAATCCTGTTGGATTTGATATCTTAACACGTCAGTCAGTTAGGGTTGAGGGGAGTTTGATGTCAACAGGCTCTTGACTTGACCTGGATGTGACCACAACACAACCTTTTTCTGACCCCAACAAGACCACTTCACATCTACAGTCTTGCAAAGGTCAGTGACGGTCAGACCTCAACTTTTAACCACAAATATTTAGGTTGATAAGAGCAGGGTTAGAAGTTCATGCAAGACATTTCGACGCCATCTTTGTTGACTTGTGTAGTATACAACATCGACCCGCTTTGGAGCCTTTCATCTGTCCAGACTTAGAGAAACACAGACACTGAACTGCAAATCCTGTTGGGTACGATATCTTAAGACGTCAGTCAGTTAGAGTTCAGGGAAGTTTGATGTCAACGGGCTCTTGACTTGACCTTGAAGTGACCACAACACAACCCTTTTCTGACCCCAACAAGACCGCTTCACATCTGGTCAGACCTCAACCCCAAATATTTCGGTTGATAAGAGGGGGGTTAGAAGTTCATGCAAGACATTTCGACCCCGTCTTTGTTTACTTTTGTATTTTCCAACATCGACCCACTTTGGAGCCTTTGTTATGGACTCAGGACCTCAAGTTAAAGTACAGTTTCAATGATAACATGATAAGCCACTAGTTTCGGGGTTGAGGGTGGTCGTTGGCGCAAGAGCGCAGGCAGGACAAAACTGCACTGACAGCGATAGACCCGCTAAGCGAGCCCTACCAAGGCAGCCCTCCTAACACTCGGTTAGCCTTTTTTGAGGGCAATAAAACCTGGTTCTCCTGTTCAACTTCAGCTACCATCTCCTCATTCTTTTAGGTAGTTAGCTAGCTAAGGAATGCACCCGTTTACGCTAAAACATTATACATGTTAACAGGGAATGCTTGATGTTTGTACTTGATGATCCGTTTCTTGGGGTCAAGGGGCACAAGTTTTATAGACTTTATAGGGTCACACACTTCTTTTCCCATACTCTTAAATGAGCAGTCAGACAATGTTATGCGTGAGTAGGTGCTAAATATTCTGGTGTAGAATAGGTTGATTTCACAGATTGCAATGTATTCAGGTTGATAGATGTTGAAAGACATTATATCAAAGGAGCTTAACTCCTTTCACTGAAGGAGTAACTCGTATCCAAATTATGAACATGGAATTGGAGCCAGTAGGATTATCAGCTAATAGATGGTCTGTGGAATGCCACTTTGTTATCATATTCCAGTGTCAGGCAGCTAAATTAGGTTACTGAATACAATATTTATATTCATGCTAAATCATCCTGGATAGGAGATAGTCCGAACAGACCTGCCACTATGAGTCAACAAAGCAGGCCTGCAAGGCAATCAGCAAAATAGCCTAATTAAAGAATCTCACATTTCACAAACCAAGACCAACCACAGTACAAACAAAAGTCAGCCAATTTACTCTAGGTCATTGGCAATGAATGGGATGGGAGAGGCTAACATGATGGGGATACTGTACCGGAGATACTGTAAACGAGTTAAAAAGGGGCTTGCACCAAAAGTAGCACAATGCTTAATGAATTGACTTAGAATACAACAGCTGTAAAGATCCATGAGGTAGATTAGATTAAAAGATGTATAGGGCCGAATACATCAGACAAGATGCTCTTCTAAATGTTGCCTTGACTGTCTCATAGGGCCTTCTGTATGTAATACAATAAACAAGGAAAATCATTTCATGATTCTGGGTACCAGGTCATTATTATTTTTATATATACAGTATATATATATATATTATTTTTTTTTATATCGTTTTTATACAGTTTTTATATATATATATATATAAATCTGCCCTTTAGGTTGTAAAATTATAAATAAAAATGTATATGTATTTGTTCAATATGATTAGAATTAGCAAGTAATTATACGCTTATAATATAACACTTTATTTGTATATCCTACTAATATAATGGTTGTGAACTTAAATTATGTAAATCAACATACACCTTAAGAATAAACAAATTACTTAAAGTAAAGTTAACAATATGCAAAATTCTGTTGACTTAAGAAAAAACCCATACGTCCATGAATACCATGGGAATGTCCTTTGTGGCCAATCGTGTCTTCGGGGTTTACCTTTGAGTTGCACTGTCCCCTCCTAGTGTACTTACGCATATAAACCCACTTCTCCCAGACAACTCTCAGAAAACTTTGGACGGGAGCTTTCACCATGCTCGACTCGTTGACATTTCTCGTCGGGAAGCTTTCCCTTCTCTCCAACTTCCAACTTTTTGAGTTGAAATGGACGGATGTGAAACGCAAAGCGTCGGGATGCAAAGAGCGCACGACTCATAGTCACGCGCCTTTGTCTCTCCAGAGAGGGGACCTTTTGGAGGTGCCGAGAACTTTGTTCACGCACTTCGGTATCTACTTGGGTGACAACAAAGTCGCCCACTTGATCCCAGATATCATGCCCGCGCTAACCAATGATAAGATGACCATCAAACAAGTTATCACAAATAAGAGACTCATCATGGGTTGCTTGTACAAGTGTGCCACGGTGCGCGTGGACACCTTGGAGGACTTTGTGTATGGCTCCAACATATTGGTGAATCACATGGATGGAAAATGCAAGGCGTATCAACCGTTCCCAAATGAAGAGGTTGCGGAGAGGGCAGAGCAACTCGTCGGCGCCATCCGTTACAGTTTACTATGGAATAACTGTGAACATTTTGTTACATACTGCAGATACGGTTCAGCGAAAAGTCAGCAAACGGAAATTGTAATTGTATTTTCCTTTGTTTTATTTATTCTCAGCACAATTACGTAGTGCATAATTCCGACCCCTTAACTTTTACGCTACAGGAGATACTGTAAATGTAGTGTCTTCTTAAATGTTTTGCCTGTTCATGACCAGAATCACTACGAGGTCTTTAGATTAATACATAGATAACGTTTTCAGAGATTTGCATCCAAGGATTTCTGTCATTTGCCTAAAATAAATTATTAATTAAAAGTCCTATACCTATATGTGTATTAATTGCACTGTTTCTCTCTCTTTCTTTGCAGTTTTGTGATTGCCTGAAATCAATCATCCGAGACCAGAGGATTGTCTTTCTCAGCGTTCTCCTGGGAATGATCTACATCGTTTGTTTTGGCCTGGCGCCTTCAACTACGTTACCCACAATCCTCATCCCTTTCACCCTGTGGATGGCCGGCTGAGAGGCCAAAGTTCAAAGCCTTCAAAACACTCCTATGGACATTTCAACAGAAACTATTTGGGATGGTGTCTTTTCATTAGTTCTTGACATGACATTTCTTGGCACCTCCCAACTCATATGCCTTTGTTAAAGGCCTATAGTGGCATATCATATAAGAGGCCATTGTTACAGCAAGAACTACCATCCATTCACTTTTGATTTGATACTTGCCAGCCAAAAGTAAACCCGAGAGTGGTTGTAAGCCTAGCAATTTACATTGGAGTGTTCATGTCAACACCTACTGTATTGTATGTAGGCCATTAAGGCTTTATAAAGGCTTTATAAAGGCCATATGTTCCCCCTCATCGCGTTTTCTACTTTTTATCTTACTGTGTAAGTCATTGTAGTCTAATCTGTAAATAATTTAATTTCTTCAATGATGATACGCTTGTATAATAGTTTTTTTATATAGATACATTCAGTTTGAAACTCTAAGAGTACCACGCTGACTAATACAATACTTTTGATCCTTTTGTTTTCCATCAAATACATTGTAAATATCAGAAATGTTAATAAAGATATTGGAAGTTATCATTTGGTTTGTTTTGGTCTGGTTCCAGGAAATACGTAAATCGTTGACGTTTGAAGTATTTGTCAATACAGTTAGGTGCATGCAATCACAGTGCATCTTAATACTCACATTGCATCTCTGTCGATATCACCCACGGCATTTTCAAATGATTACGCTACTGATGTAATATTGGCCACATAAAACCCCCAATATATCCCATAGTATTTCAAAATCTTCAATATTTAATAATATAAAGTCAATTTAACGCAAAAGCTGCATTCGAACAGTATACACATTCTCTGGATAATATTGCTGAGTAATGACTATGCATTATACACGTCTTACTACTAAACCGTATTCACCATTCCAGACACATCAAGAGTGAGTCAGCATTATTACAACTCACCCTGACTGTTTATTCAGGCTTTAAGATATTTAGGACCTGTTAAACTGGGGGGTTTGTTTTTCTGATTTGCCAATGAAAGACTCATAAATCGGAACACTTCCCCCGATTAAACCCTCGGTTGTGAAATTAAGCCGCCCTAGAAACCACGCGATTAGCGGGAAGCTCCTTAATTTCTGTTAAAGTTGCACTGCAAAGTTGAGAAACCTCTAATCCCCACGCGCCTTGGCTCCTCCCACACCCTTAGCCTTGATAAAACAGCCAGGTGTCGAAACCGTTGGATATAGTTCTGCCACCATGATTCCCTTCCTCCAACTCCTCAGCCTCTTCTTCATCGCTTCTAACGCGGATGAAGAGGACAAGGACAAAGACTCCAAGTATGACCTGTCCCTGTACAAACGTGGCGACCTTTTGGAGGTTCCAAGAACTCTCTTCACCCATTTCGGCATCTACCTGGGCGGCAACCGGGTGGCCCACTTCATCCCGGACATCCTTCCGGTCTTCACCAAAAACAAGGCTGCCATCGGCAAGATGGTGACCAACAACCGGCTGATTCTAGGGGTGATTGTCAAGTCGGCGAGCGTCCGGGTGGACTCGTTGGCGGATTTTGCGTATGGCTCAGAGATCCTGGTCAACCGCATGGACAAGCTGTGCAGCCAGCCCCCCCTGGAGGGGGACGAGGTGGCCAGGAGGGCAGAGAAGCTCATGGGCTCCATGACCTACAGCTTGCTGTGGTACAACTGTGAACACTACGTTAT
Organism: Thymallus thymallus; assembly: GCA_023634145.1. Classification (NCBI taxonomy): domain Eukaryota; kingdom Metazoa; phylum Chordata; class Actinopteri; order Salmoniformes; family Salmonidae; genus Thymallus; species Thymallus thymallus. The sequence goes on from CM042424.1 coordinate 11,372,960, forward strand.
GTACTGTCGCTACGGCATTGCCATCAGCTACCAGACCTACCAGGTGGAGTATGGGGTTGTCCTTTGTCAGAGGGCGGTGTTCTTACACGTTTCGGGGGGGTGGTATGTGATCGGAAAATCTATGACGATTTCACGGATGAAAAGATCAGTCACCGCAAACTTCTCCGAGCCACGCCATCGCGTGACTCCCAAGGCACTGTCTTGATATTAAGCCAAGGAGGGTGTCACTTTAGACAATAGGGTTCCCCTCAACAGTTACTCCACTGATTTGCCTTGTCTCAGTTTTAGCTTTAGCACACTTGATTCACCTTGTCATTCATCAAGCCCTTTAACAGCTGTGTGCTAGACTATTCCTGGAATAGATCAGTGGAATGGCTGGGGGTACTCAAGGAGATGTTAAGAAAACAATTGTTTAGTTGAGACTGTCGGAATAACACTGTAGACCATGAGCCAATAGTACACTGTAGTACTTGGTGTTACATAATGCTCAGGGCAATTAACCAATGGCGGGAGGAGATACTGCGGGTTCAAATTACGGTCAGACAAACTTTTTGTAATACTATTCATATATTATTGAGTGAAGAACCTATCGAGACATTTTAAAGTGAATAGCTACCGATAAATACGCCGGGGAAGCAAAAACTACAAAAAGTTGTTCTTAAATTACTTGCATTAGTACATAGCTTTGCTGTTGGAGCATTAGGCTACACATTAAATGTTTATTGGCAGGAATCAGCTAAATAGTTATTACATCGGAAACACAGGTAAAAGGGAAATGAATCGGATTAAATGTTTCTTCAACTGTCAGTTATGTTTTGGTCTTCCAAGTAAAAGTGCTGTTTCCTGCTGACATGTTGAAAACTATGGTCAAATAGCAGCTTAATTGCTGAACTCCATTAGAATAAGAATGGACTTGCGATGTCTCTTGTTTATATCGGCCTACTTTGGAGTAACTCAGAAACTTAGTTCAGATGAAGGCAGTTGGCATACACCAGAGGCTAATTTGTTCCAGCCCAGCAGTAAAACGCCTGGTTTAAATGATCAACAGATCATGCTTCATGGACATGCTCCTCAAAATCTCTAGAGCATAGATAGATAGATAGATAGATAGATAGATAGATAGATAGATAGATAGATAGATAGATAGATAGATAGATAGATAGATAGACACTTTATTGATCCCCGTGGGGAAATTACTTTGTCAAGCAGCTACGAAAAAACACAGGGCAGGTGCAAAATGCCAGAACGAAAACACACAAAAGACAAGATACACGATACATAATACATAGTGCGGCAGTATGAAAAAGTATAAAAATACACAAAGTCTGGAGCGCAAAAAGCTATAGAAACGCATTGCATAGTATGAGTGAATGACAGAATATGTACACTATACATTGTTATAGTGTTACAATTATTGCACGTTGAATAGTGAGTGTCATCAGGCCCCATGTTTATAAAGCGTCTCAGACTAGGAGATCCACTCTATGATCAGATTCCTGCTATCCATGCATTATAATCTAAAGGTCAAAGTTGGTAATAGATAACTGAATCACTCTTGTGAATCCGGGCCCTGGTCTGAGATCAGCAGGGCACATTGTTGTGGAACGCTCAGAAATATATTGGGTAGAGCTTCGGGTAAGCTCTACTCTAATCATGGCTTTTCTACGTGAACACGACAAAGGTGTGCTGGTACCAACGTCTAGTCTAGACATGCCGTGGTCACCCCTAGCGCAGGCAACAGCCAATCAATGTAGGAATACTGCACACTGATGCAAAGTGCTGTATGATGAGAGCAGTTAAAAGGGTGTACATTTCTCTGAAAAAAGGTCAGATCATTCTGCGTTTCTGTGAATAGATTGCTTTTAGGCCAATGAAGGCTGCGTCCTGATTCTCTACCCTTCTCCCAAAGTGAGCACTTGCACACTCCCCGTCATGGATTCAAAAGCATCTGATTGGTGTAAGCAGTTGCGGAGGGAGGGAGCTACTAACCTTGGTTAAATCCATTAGAGCAAGTGTGCAAGTGTACACTTTGGGAGAAATGTGGAGAATCGGGACAAAACTCCAGACTTGTTGAGTTGGAGCGTAGTGCACTGGTGAGCAGCGCCACCTAGTGTTAACACATTAAAAGCCCTCATGCATTGCTGTTTGGCTGCGGCTGTTTACCAAAACAGTGGAGGGGTAACCACTTTGCTGTTGCTTAAATCACAGATTGGCCCTTTAAATGTAGACACAGGAAGTCCTCAATTTAAATAATAAATGCATTGTCATATAAATCAAAGTAACAATACAGCAGTGCTTCCCAACCTTTTTCGGTTACTGTACCAACTGAATTTCACTCTGCCTAGAGTACCCCTGAAGTACCCCCCTCATCTGCATTTTACCAGTAGGTCTATGGTCTCATGAGTCTTGTCAAGTACCCCTTGTGGATAGGCCCAGTACCCCCTGAGGTTCTAGTACCCCTGGTTGGGAACCACTGATATACAGTCCTATATAGAATAGAGGTATTTATGGTTGAATCACAATGTTCGGTCAAATGAAGACATCTCATGCCGTTTCATAAACTGTTTTATCGTCATTTCATTTCATTTGTATGTATGATCGGGGAGCCGCCTCTTGGCCAGAGCTCCATTAAAAAGAGATTAGCATCTCAATGGTTACAAATGGATATGGTTGAATAAATAAATAAAATTGACAATAACGATTAATCATTAGAATATCAAAAGCCTCCAATTCAATCAAACAAAGACGAAGGCAAAGAGCACTCCTCTCTTTCACTCATAATGTTAATAAGATTTTAAGAGTAAAAAAAAAACCCTCAAGTGTGTTTATTCATCTGTAAAGGACACTTAACTCTTTGTTTCATCCTCTCTCCTGCAGTTCTGTTTGACAGTGAGGAAGATCATCTGCAGTAGGATGAACGCCTACCTCACAGCCCTGTGTGGAATGGGCGCCATGTTGTACCTGGGCTCCCTGACGTTGCTGAACACAGTACCCACCCTGCTCGTCCCCTTCACCATCTGGATGGCATCCTAAATCAAAATGGCCGGCCGACATACAGAGACTCATTGACATGACCGCGGAATATGGAATGCTTAAATGATGTCCCACTATCAGCATCACTGCATTATCACTGTACATGACACACACAAAAAATCTAAAATCAAAAGCATTGTGGGAAATGTCACATAACTTTAGTTATTTTATTGGTTTAAAGTTTTGACAGTTTAAAGAAGAGCAAACCTTTTACACATCTGGTATTTACTGATGCGATGACCTTTATGCTCAACATGTTTTCACCTCCTGTTGTTGAACTTAGCTACACTCCCAGTAGATAGCACAGTAAGTAGCATTACTATGCTTCTGAATGAAATGCATTATTTTTGGGATACATGGGGAGACAAGTCTACAGGAAATCTCAGGCTCTGAATATAGAAGTCCAAGAAATATGCTCGATTATGCTCAATTCTTGGCCATTATTGTTTGTGGTGGTTTCAGCATGGTTCAAGCATGCTTGAATGTGTCCCTACTACGGTAGTGATAAGAAGCAGTGTTTTCTTAGTCGGCAATATCCTTTGATTCCATTTCAGTCTCCCACTGGCCTGTTCAGAAATAATAACTAACCATTAAATAACTCACTGTAAAAATGTAATTTCAGAAGTAATCTGATGCCAACAGTGCTGGCATTTCTTTTCCTAATACGGCATATTGGATGACAAATTGAACTAACGACTGCAGTCATAACATAACGTACATGTAAACATTCGATTTTAAGGATGATTAAACATTCAATTATGAAAGCATTTGCGGAATCGGAGGAGACAAAACATTGAGATTGCATTACATGAGTTTGTGGGTAAATTTTTACTGAGGACACGACATGCACGTTTAACTGTGTAATACATGTGTTGTTAAGACAGTACTGGGACACACTGTGTGCCCAGAAGCACTAATTTAAATGGGCATTTCACTGTGTTCTTTAATTATATTGATTTTGCACATACAGTACGAGCTCCACTGCTACCCGAACAGTGGGCTTGTGATTACTTCCTGTCATTTTGATGACCCACCATTAGGTGAGTTCTGCAACGTGTACAGCATGTGCAAAATAACCACGTAAGAACATAATCACGGTGAACTGATTCAACATTGGGAAGCAGGAAACACACACTTTTTTTTTTTTTTTTTTTAAATATGCAGAAATGGCTCTGCCGTTTCCTGCTTGCTAAAATTCTTTAACACTTCCTCTCAAAGATACAGTACACCGCGTCTAAAATGGCATGAATCATCGAAATCATCAATGAAAAAGTGTCTTTCCATTTACAGTGCTGAATCATCTACCACAATGAGTGGTAGTTGGCTCCTGGTGGTAGTAGGGAGGCCACCTCACTAAGGCCTCATTAAAGGAGACAATGTAATATAATTTCTGTGGAAGATTCTGGCCACGTCTAATAGACCCAAATCTCTCTCCCATACTCCCTTGCCTCTCTCCATAGCTCTCCCTCATACTCTCTCACTATCCCTATATGTCTTTCACTCTCCCTCCCTCCCTCCCTCCCTCCCTCCCTCTCCCTATTACACAACCCAGGCAGATGGCTGTACACTGAGTAGAAGTAGAAAATTGCAGTTTGAATAATCAACCTTCTGTCCCGGTGGGGTCTGTGTGGGACCCTCCATAAGGTGATATAGCCTACTGGTAATAGTGCGCAACTGAGTGGTCTCGTGTTTCAATAACCAAGCACCGACTCGCTCATTCAACATGTGGATCATCTGGTGAATTCTTCATGACAGATGGATCCAGAGTTCTGATTTAGTCTGTTGTCATTTTTAACCAAGAAACCTACAGGTTAACTGCTGAAATATAAGAACCTAACATAAAATGCCACACCATTCTTCCCTGAGAATCTCCCATGGGCTCAACTGGGTTGAGATCTGGTGACAGAAGGCCATGGCATACGGTTTACATCATTTTCATGCTCATCAAGCCATTCAGTGACCACTCGTGCCCTGTGGATGAGGGAATTGTCATCCTATGGGGGGCATAGACATGCTTGCCAAAATAAATAAGCATTTTTATACATGACCCTAAGCAAGATGAGATGTTAATTGCTTAATTAACTCAGGAACCACACCTGTGTGGAAGCACCTGCTTTCAATATACTTTGTATCCTTAATTTCCTCAAGTATTTCCTTTACTTTGGCAGTTATCTGTGGCTAAGTCATTAGCAGTCAACTGTAATGCAAGTATTATACGCAACATCGCTCAATTCTCCCTTGGATAAGAGATGCTAATTAAATCAACCTTCTAATTTGTTTATTGTGAAATCTGTTATATTCCTTAAAGCTTGACTCCACAGAGGTTCAAACAACAATGTTTTTTTCCCCCCTCATTGCACATCATTGCATGTGTGGTAGACAGCAGAGTATGTACTACGCTAATTTTTTGGACGCTGGATGCTCATTTCCTCAAAACAAAAACAATAACAAAAGCGCCTGGGGGCCTGTTTCGCGGATCTCAGCTTTAATCACATGTGAATATTACAGACAGTCCCAAGGTCTTACCTTTATTGAAGGTCTTCAAAAGTAACTTCACTGGAATGTGAACATGTGGGATTTTGTTAAGATCCTGCTATTTTGATTGGTTGGATTAAGCACGATATCCCCATAAAATATCTAATCTATTCAAGCCGTTATGTTTTAGAACTCTAGGTGCATTTCAGGACACACAAATCGACTCTTTTCGGCAACGGAAAACCTAGTTATCGCCGTGCAAATGCCTGCTATTTACATTTGGCTGCTAGGCCCGTAAAACAGTATGCATCACATTACCATTTCTCCATATCAGCTACAAACCTGCAATGTATTGTGGTATATAATTCGGTATAATACCGTTTTATTATACATGTCTTCCTCCAATACTCGCCCTAGGTCCAGAAAATCGAGCAGATCTCAACAGTTTCTTATTTACCCTCCATGTAGACTGTTAAAGAACACTGTGGTACCGATAAAACCGGCCAGATTTATTCCCCCCCCACAGACCCTTTGGTGGAGGCAAACAGGTAGAGGAGCACCGATAATAAGACATCACTACCTCCCCACGTCAAGGCACGAATCCGGGAGAGAGGCACACACGCTATTGATTTAGTGCTTCTGTGGATCACGCCTACAATTTACTGGAACCATTTGGAGGGAGGGCAGTGCGTTAACAACCTCTGCTGAGTAGGAGTGGAAATCCTCGGGGTCCTTGCCACGAGCACACTGCCCATCCTGTTATGTGGCCGAGATACTATGTGTCTTCCATTCATTAGAGCCACTGTGGGGAGAGTGGAGGCTGGAGGCTCTTCTGAAATACAAGGAAACGGTTGACTTCTTCTTCCTTCTTTAAGAGTTGATTCTTGGGAGCTGTCCTCGAGCAGCCTCCTGAACCATTACAGATGAATGAGGTGTCAGGCCTCATGCTGTGTAGCCGGGTGAGAACCGAGGAGAAGGTAATGAAAGGAATCCCATCACGGCATCAATCCCAACTCAATAGACGCTACTGTGGAAAGGTGATTTCTGTTCTGTATCACAGTTGCGTGTTGTGCTATCAACCATATGCCTCTGGTGATCTCAATGCTCTTGGCACATCATTTTAAACCAAAGCCAAGGTGAGATTAAGTTTAAAACACACTGACCTGCTTTGAACTATCTATCTGGCCAACGATATTCGAATAAATGTCTGTCAGAGATGTTGTATTCACCTAATATCATACACAAGACAAGATGGCTTCCATCGAACATGGACGAGTACATGATAAATACCCATCTGGCAAAAATGGAGTCAAACACCTGCTTGTAAATGTCAACGTGGATTTTTGGTATGTGGTTCAAATGTGCAAAGCAGTCAGGTCGGCTTCATTTGGCCTGTGGCTTAATGCAAAGCTGCTAGTCATTAAACGTGGATATGGTCATGTCAATTGATGTGAAGCGCAAACATTTTCTTCGCATTAGGCTAATAATTTAATTCACCAAGCCAAAGATTTGGCAATGACATCATTTCAATTGTGATGGTGAATAAAAACCCTAACCCTAACCTTGAACTTTCTGTCATAAAGATCACATCTTCAACTTCATAAAAAACGTGTTCCCATCACAAGAGGTTAAAAAAACGAAATGACTATTTTATTTATTTTAGTTTTGTATCGATTTAAACATAAACGATACATCGTACAACGCTCCACGATGTGTCAAGGTGTAGATCTAGGTCTTGTGCTTCCAACGAGTGGTTAGCAGTGTTCTGGTGGTTCATAACCAAGTGGGAAGTGGGAATGTACCACATCTGGGAAGAATCCACTTGGAACGGCCCTTGAACAGGTGACAACAAAATAACCAGGGCTTTACAATGACGGTACATCTTGGGAGTATTTTGTGCGGTAAGTGGGTTAAAACCTTCCTAGAAGTCACAGAGGGTGCATGGAGGGACATGTCTTCATTCATATTGAAAATCAGATTGATTTAATTCACCATGTGATATAGTGTATATTAAAGGGTACTTCATTACATATAACAGGCTTCAATATTGGTGCACAATTTCTCCTTAACATACAAAAAGTACTAACAGTGCATTGAACGGTTCACTTACTGAACTAGCCAGGTCAGATACTTCTAATGCTATTAGTGCATTATTTTTTATATCATTGTATTATGAATGTGTGACTGTCCTTGTCTGTCAGTGTATCAGTGTTTTGTTACTTGTCATGTTTTGTGTTTTTTTGTGGACCCCAGGAAGAGTAGCTGCTGCTTCTGCAATGGGGATCCATATATACAAATAAATAGCAGATTGAAGAGGGCCCCTGGCCCCACGCCAGCCAGCGTGGGATACATCCTGTCGTCACTCCCTTCCATCTGTACCGCATTCAGGAAATCCATCAAGCCCAATGAGCCACTTCCTGCTTCCCCCCATGACACACACACACACACACACACACACAAACACACACATTCTTGTATAACTAATCTTGTGGGGACACACAATTCAGTAAATCTGCTCAATAATAGTTGTTTTTACTGATTGTGATTTATCTTCAATGCTTGTATCAAATAATAACTTCATAATATTGCCTAATATGAATAATCTTGTAACCCATGATATATGGCTGGCTCGCATGGCTTGTGTGGATGTTTTTGTAGGATATATGGTGGTTAGCTTGGGTCCAGACTACCTGTGTTCAGTGATTAACTTGAAAATCAGGAGGTGCCGGAAGTTGGAAACCACGGCACTTCTACCAAGATGGGCAGGCCCAGTTTACTGATTGGCTGAGCTGAGGAGGCACAAATTCACATTCAATGTCAAACGTGCATCATCAAAGAGAGTGAGACCCGCTCTGACTGTCAGTCATTCAGTCAAAACAGGGTGGTGCCCCAAAAAGAGAGGCTTACGCTGCTAAATGTGTGAAATTAACAGACTTTTTTTGCTAAAAGATCTGGTTCTGCTGGTCCAAGTGCTGTGTATGTGGTCTGAGGTATGAAGAAAACAAAGGAAGGCTCTCAAGACTACCAGCCTACTACTGCCAGTTAGGCCTAATATTTTGGCTGTATAGTGTATGAAATATATTTCATACTTACTATAGTCAGCTAATTAAGGAAGGGGGATTCTGGGGAACATTTAAACACTAGGCTATTGCCTAACAAGTCATTAGATTGGCTTTTATTGTATAACACATAGGTAAGTAATAGGCATCTACTAGACATCAATACAGTGCTTTTTACTAAACACAAGAATTAATGTATCACAACAAAGAACAATTCGGGGACTGTCTGTGTATTTTAATTGTTTTATCAATGTTATTTGCTTCTGAATGTCAGTCTTCAGCCCAGCGAGTGAGTTTACATTACATAACCACATGTGGCGCAGCGGTCTAAGACACTGCATCTCAGTGCTAGAGGCGTCACTACAGACAACCTGGTTCGAATCAAGACTCTATCACAACCGGCCGTGATTGGGAGTCCCATAGGGTGGTGCACAATTGGCCCAGCGTCGTCCGAGTTAGGCCGGTGTAGGCAGTCATTGTAAACAAGAATTTGTTCTTAACTGACTTGCCTAGTTCAATAAAGGTAAAAAAATAAAATAATACCTATCTTCCGCTTATTTAATTCGCTGAAAGGCCCGTCACTTCTTGGCAGAAAGATACGCAGACACGTGAGGCACTGTGAAACGAAGCACAACGCTGGAAATCTATCCGCATCCACATAAACTTGTCCCAGCATCGTTCTTTGACAAACACAGAAGGTTGCATATTGAATTCAATAGAAGAAAACCGAGAGAGGAGAGAGTGAGACTACAGCCAAAACATTCAGGAACTGGCAGTCTCTCTCTCCGTTTTCTTATATTTAATTATATGTAGCCTAATATTTAAACACTTATCTAGTGGACGAACATTTGAAATGCTGACATGCTGTTCTAAGGTATTATGGGCTCGTTGGTCAATCCAAGCGCTGGCAGTAGCATTATTCAGACCCCTTGACTTTTTCCACATTTTGTTATATTACAGCCTTATTCTAAAATGGATTAAATAGTTTTTTTCCCTTATCAATCTACACACAATACCCCATCATGACAAAGCAACAACAGGTTATTAGTATTTAGACCCTTTACTCAGTACTTTATTAAAGCACCTTTGGCAGCGATTACAGCCTCTGCTCTTCTTGGGTTTGACGCTACAAGCTTGGCACACCTGTATTTGGGGAGTTTATCCCATTCTTCTCTGCAAATCCTCTCAAGCTCTGTCAGGTTGGATGGGGAGCGTTGCTGCGCAGCTATTTTCAGGTCTCTACAGAGATGTTCGATCTGGTTCAAGTCTGGGCTCTGGCTGGGCCACTCAAGGACATTCAGAGACTTGTCCCAAAGCCACTCCTGCATTGTCTTGGCTGTGTGCTTAGGGTCGTTGGCATGTTGGAAGGTGAACCTTCACTCCAGTCTGAGGTCCTGAGCACACTGGAGCAGGTTTTCATCAATGATCTCTCTGTACGTTGCTCCGTTCATCTTTCGCTTGATCCTGACTAGTCCCTCAGTCCTTGCCGCTGAACAACATCCCCACAGCATGATGCTGCCACCACCATGCTTCACCGTAGGGATGGTGCCAGGTTTCCTCCAGATGTGATGCTTGGCATTCATGCCAAAGAGTTCAACCTTGGTTTCATCAGACCAGAGAATCTTGTTTCTCATGGTCTGAGTGTCATTTAGGTGCCTTTTGGCAAACTCCAAGCGGGCTGTCATGTGCCTTTTATTGAGGAGTGGCTTCCGTCTGGCCACTCAACCATAAAGGCCTGATTGGTGGAGTGCTGCAGAGATGGTTGTCCTTCTGGGAAGGTTCTCCCATCTCCACAGAGGAACTCTGGAGCTCTGTCAGAGTGACCATCAGGTTCTTGGTCACCTCCCTGACCAAGGCCCTTCTCCCCCGATTGCTCAGTTTGGCTGGGCGGCCAGCTCTAGGAAGAGTCTTGGTGGTTCCAAACTTTTTCCATTTAAGAATGATGGAGGCCACTGTGTTCTTGGGGACCTTCAATGCTGCAGAAATGTTTTGGTACCCTCTCCCAGATCTGTGCCTCGACACAATCCTGTCTCGGAGCCCTACGGACAATTCCTTTGACCTCATGGCTTGGTTTTTGCTCTCACATTCACTGTCAACTGTGGGACTTTATATAGACACAGGTGTGTCTTCCCAAATCATGCCCAATCAAATTAATTTTTCACAGGTGGACTCCAATCAAATTGTATAAACGTAACAAAATGTGGAAAAAGGGAAGGTTTTTACGCTTTCATGTGTCATTTTCTGCCATTCTTTGTACTTTTACCCAAAATAAAATAAAAATGTAATGCATGTTCCTATACTCCAATCTATAGAGACATTTCTTCAACAAGTAGCTAACTGTCACAGGCAATAAACAGATCCATTATAACACTTTATTCACTTTGAATTTCACACACTTCATTCACTATGAATTTCATATTCGTAGGACACCCCGATGTTTTGAAGTTCGGGACATCTTTTAAATGATATTGGAGGCACCATAATCTGCGGGATCCTGGCAGTCGTACGACCTATCGATTCAATACATCAAAACATCCTTGATATGCTTCACTGTCCTTAATAGCATTCCATAAATACCCAAGTGTCTAAGCGTCACGCCTTGCATCTGGCGAATTGGATATTAGAACTCTCTCAAGTGCCTTGTGATGTGAAAGGTAATGCAACCGTAAATCGTGTTACCCAGCTCTGGATGAGTCATAAAATGTCTACCTTGGTGACCTTCTACGTTTGCTATCTATCTAACTGACAATTTACCTGCCCTTAAACGGAAACTGAGCGGCGGTGGATTGCCTACATTTCACAGAGAACCAGAAAGTGGCACAAAAGGTGAAAAAGTAGACATGTGGCAACCTCAGTTATGATCTGATTCACGCTTCGTGTTCTCTGCAGTCCTGCATGATGGACTGGTCCGACTGCCTGAACGTTAAAAAAAAATGGAGGCAGTGCAGCTTGCTTTCTGCTGCGGCTTTATTAAAAGCGACGGGTAAATGCTGTGCGGCCGCAGTGGCAGTAATTGTGATACATTTTGTGTCTGGGATAAGGTCAGCCAGACAGCACATAGCCCATTAGCCCTGACCATGAGAAACCATGTGTATGGTAACACTAGGCTAAACTGATTATACACACACACTGGAAATACGGTGCGAGTCGCTAGCGATGGACCCCTTTCGTCATGTTATGAATGCAAATCTGCCTGATGAAGACGATTGAAGTTCTATCGTCGGGATGATTCAATTTAGATTCACAGAGTAGAGCCTTGGAAACTGGAGGCGAGGCTAGAGATGGAACTAAAATGCATTAACACGACGTAACCTGGCTAAATGTCCACACTGCCGTATGAAAAGACAACACTGTGAATTTTTTATTATGCTTGAGCTCGAAAAACTCTCAATCGATATTGCTTGAGAGGTCTGGGCCCAAAGTTGTCATCAGAACAGCTGTCAAACTGACACGAAGCGTTGGCGGTATTGCGTAAGATCCTATTAAGTTTGCCCCAAGAGCATTGGGTGTGCCTGCTGCTGTCATAGGGCTCTTGAGCAATCTCTACAGAAAAACCCAACACATTGTAAATGTAAATGAAAGCAGTCAGAGCAATATGTAACACATAAAACACAACATCCATCTTGAACTGTAGTGACCTTTACCATTCACAGCAGTTAGTCTTACGGATGTCAACAATAGAAAATCCACCCTGTACATCTTATTGTTAAGACCATGTGTCACATCTGTTAACTTAGATAAGACTGTAGGCCTTCTGAGAATCTATTTAACTGTTTACTGTACATCCCTTGTGCTTACGTCCTGTTCTCTTACAATTGAGCCCATTGATAGCAATAAAACATTTTCCATTCATTTTCTTGGCACAAATTACAATCTACACTATATCGTCATACTGCCGCCTACGAGGACAAAATATTATAGCACTCCAAGAAGACTGACTTGGAATCTGCTAAAACTCCAGTGGAGTTTTAGCCTGGTCTCAGATCTGTTTAGCCTGGTCCCAGATCTGTTTAGCCTGGTCCCAGATCTGTTTAGCCTGGTCCCAGATCTGTTTAGCCTGGTCCCAGATCTGTTTAGCCTGGTCCCAGATCGGTTTAGCCTGGTCCCAGATCGGTTTAGCCTGGTCCCAGATCTGTTTAGCCTGGTCCCAGATCTGTTAGTGCTCTTGCCAACTCCATCGCTGTCTCTGTCATGTTTGGCATGATAATGGGTGACAAGGAGTTGAAAGCATGAAGGCACAAACAGACTGACACTCAGGCTAGTGGAGTTTGAAAGAAAATTGGACTAAGAGGGGACACTACCTTTTCCCCAGTCCACTTGTTTACCTGGAGACGATATTTGAAAGATTCATTAATGACAGTGAACAGAGGGGAGGAGACATTACAAATAACAGGTGATATCGGGGAATTGTGTTATTTAATGGACAACATTATGATTAAGAGCCCCTGACACCAGGGCTACCGCAGTGTTGAGAATATTGATGCTTTGAAGTTCAATTATGAATTGAGTACCAGCCAGTACACAGGGAGGCAGCCTCATTGCCATTGAGGGTATTTAGCTATGCTTCAGCCATGGATGGAACTTAATTACCGTCTAGATGGGAGGGAAATCAATAATGGATTTCTATTCTGTGGCCATTGCTTTCTCATTTTGTCCCAGGGACAGACATGGTATATTGCTGTGTATTTCTGATGGATGGCTAATAGCTATACCTCCAAGAAGTCTGACTAAACACAGACACTTGAACAATGATGTTGATTCACCTACTTTTTTAGACCTACAGTACGGTTAACAAATATTGGGCATAGCTAAGTTCCATAAGTACATTTTCACAAAATCTACAGGACAGAATCTCTCCAAGAACCAGGTTGGAGAGCCCTTGGATTAGTATGATTGACAGAATTGTGGCTAAATGACATGGAAACATAGTTGTTGAAACTAGTTTGTTGCCAGTGGCTAGCAGGTTTGCAGCATCTGCCTGGCTGGCCTGCCCTTAATGGGGAGAAGAGCTCTCCTTGTAGAGACTATAGCCATATCTGTAATCTGAAAGGGGCTTTAGAATCCCATTTATACTACAATATCGAGGCTTGTGTTAGACAAGGCTTCTACTCTAGCCTGTTTGTTTTAGGGGGGTTCATACCCTCTTCTAGTAAGCCTTCTGGGATTTCTTAGATTTAAAATTAGAAACTGGGGCTTCTTGCTCGCGAGTTGACATTCACTTTAAAACAAGGTCAACAACCATGTGCACTTGTTTGAGTGGTTTGCAAGCCAGTCAGAGGAATTTGCCAGAGCCCATGGGCTCTAATGCATGTTGTAATTGCCTTGGGAAGTGATGAAGCTCTCGACAAAACAAGGAAAGCTCTAAGCATGCCCCATGCATTCATCATTTCCCGGTTTGTTTCATTATTTAACCATCTGCGTATTAGCACCAAGGGTTTTGGCTATAAGGAGGCTGGCGGACACTAACTTAATTTCAGAGGCCACGTGAGGCCTTGAACCATAATGGTGGCAACGGAATTAGGGGCGCAATTACCTGCGGCGCGGCCTGATATGGATCAACTCCATGGTTTCCCTTCGTTAGATAAAACTCTCAATGTCTTCCTGATTATTGCATTTCCTGTCAGTAGCTTACGGAGGAACCGTGCAGACTCAGCAGTGGCTTTCACATCAGCACCGGTCTATAGAGGCACATTTAGAGCAGAATGGGAAATTATACAAATAGGAAACTGTAAAGTGGCTGTCAGCATAAAATAAAACCGAGATAGCCATTTAAACAGAAAGTATTATATGTTATTTGACTTTTGAAACTTTGCATACTTCACCTCCTATGTTGTAGGCTTTTAGATCTTATGTGGCAGGGCTTGCAAACTATCCCAGATTACAAAGGGAAACCCAGCCACGAGCTGCTCAGTGACACCAGCCTACTGGATGTGGTCTGCCACATCCGTGAACAAAAAGAAATACAGCTGCACCATCAAGAGCATCTTGACTGGCTGCATCACACATTGGTATGCTTGGCATCCAACCCAAAAATGTTACAGAGGGTAGTAGGTCACTCTGGCTGAGCTCCCTGCCATCCAGGACCTCTATACCAGGCGGTGTCAGAGAGAGGCCCTAAATATTGCCAAAGACTCCAGTCACCCCAGTCATTGACTGTTCTCTCTGCTACTGCATGGCAAGCGGTACCAGTACACCAAGTCTGGAACCAACAGGACCATAAGCAGCTTCTACCCCCAAGCCATAAGACTGCTAAATAGTTAGTTAAATAGTTAACCAAATAGCTACCCGGACTATATGCATTGACCCTTCTTGCACAACTTTTCTGACTCTGCTGCTACTGTTTACTGTCGCTTTAGTCCTAGTTATCTGAACATATCTACCTCAATTACCTCGTACCCCTGCACATCGTACCCACTGTACAGAGCCAAGTTATCGTTACTCATGTATCTATTATTACTTTTATTATTACATGTTTCACAGTGCCGGTTTTAGCATGTAAATTAATATATTTTGATGATGCTAGCAAAGCCACTACACAACACAACACTAAACAATACATTAATTTCACTATAACGG
The DNA here is from genome assembly GCA_023634145.1 of Thymallus thymallus. Classification (NCBI taxonomy): domain Eukaryota; kingdom Metazoa; phylum Chordata; class Actinopteri; order Salmoniformes; family Salmonidae; genus Thymallus; species Thymallus thymallus. The sequence goes on from CM042424.1 coordinate 11,388,103, forward strand.
TGCCAAACGGTGTCCACAAACTGTTAGGGCCTACATAACTCTGTCCCAAACAGCAGAGCTTTCTTTTCAGCACCATGGAGTGAATTCTTACAACTGCTACACCTGGCTTTCAGCGGAGCCTTGTCTGGCAGAAAACCAATTAATTCAGCCTCATTTACTACATAGTTGATATGGCTGACTTGCTTGTGTGGTTTCTACTGACAATTGAGATGTACAAACTATGGCATAAGGGGACGATTAGAGGCAATCCGTAATTTCGATTTAGACAATGTTCAGCACTTTTGAAATGTACAGAGACAGAATTCAGAACATGGGCCGTTCTTACAGTGTTCTCCCTGAACACCAAGTCAGAACCGTAGGATAAATAAAGAGGACATATAAACAGACAATGAAAGCTCTTACAATATTCAATGATTACATTTCTCTAAAACAGGTTATAGGCTACATAGATAGATAGATAGGTACTTTATTGATCCCCCGGGGGGGAAATTTCATAAAATGTGCAGCAACAAGTCAGAACAGTAGTTGAACAGTAGTTGAAATTAAGAGGTGAAAATATACCAAATCATTAGGGTGCTAACAGCTAACTACACGACATACACTTAGTATTACTTTCTTAGCTACAGTATACCTATCTCCCTGGCATATTACATAATCTATACAGCAGCATACAATACATTTTTGGACTCACCTTGTGCTGTGTTCCCTTGAACAGGAAGGTTGCGTGGCGGTCCTTCGTGCGCAAATGCTTTTGTCATCAAAGTCTGGCATTCTCTGGATTTATGGTGCTTTCAAGAACACGAAAAAAGGTTGAATCATGACGTCTGTGATGTTCAGGTCGGAGTTCTAGAAAGAGGCCAGAGTTCCCGACTTGGAATTCCGAGTTGGATGACCGTTCAAAGCGTGTATTTCCCCAGTCGGAGCTCGTTGTATGCGGCTTTATTAATTAAATTATTTGTTTGTTTTTTACATTGTTTGCAAAATGTGACACGTGTTAATGCCAAAATAACATGCAAAACAGGTGGGGCTCTTTGTATTATTTTTTTTTTTTTACCTTTATTTAACTAGGCAAGTCAGTTAAGAACAAATTCTTATTTACAATGACGGCCTACACCGGCCAAACTCAGACAACGCTATGCCAATTGTGCGCCGCCATATGGGACTCCCAATAACGGCCGGTTGTGATACAGCCTGGATTCGAACCAGGGTGTCTGTAGTGACGCCTCTAGCACTGAGATGCAGTGCCTTAGACCGCTGTGCCACTTGGGAGGACTCATTTCAGACTGACACAAGCAAGCATTTCACTGTTAGTCCACACCTGTTGTTTACAAAGCATAAGACTAATACAATTTGATTTGATTTAGATGAATGTTGCATCAACAAAGCCCCTAGCTGCTTAAAAAAAATAATAATATTGCATGCTGATAACTTGCAACAGGTAGCTTACCTCAGGCATATATTTTGGATGATATCAGCCATGATATTGTCATACTAAGAGCCTGAGTTTCAATGCGTGTATTGTTTGTTTGAACTGGAAATGGATCTGAAATAATTAATTGTTAAAGGCATAGACTTTCTCCCTCGAGGCTATGAGGGGGTTTTATTAATCTGGCCCGGGGTCCACCAGGCTATGGCCTGTCACTTCATCGGGCGAAAGCGGGGAGAGAGGAGTGCCCTTCTCAAATCGAACAGTAATCTGCCCTCAAGTCTGGAGAGCTACTGGGTGTGTAGGCTTTTGATCAAGCCCTGCTCAAACACATCCGAGACAGTTTATCAAGGTCCGGTCGAGCAGCGAATTTCTAAAATGTTGTTTGTTAGAGGGGGACTGGAATAAAAACCTGCCCACCCATGAGCTCTCCTGGAGGATGATTGACCACCGTTCATGTAAAACATTGCAACGTTACATTGAAATACGTTTTATGCCATTTTAAATAATTCGGCTCATTCAATATATCAAAGATCAAATATCTATTGTAGGCTACAAATATTTTGATTCAGCTGAAGCAAGCCAAAACATTTTCAGGAAATGTACCTTATCTAGTTTACTCGTATTTATCTTAGCTACCTTAGAAGTGTTTACTTTGCAGGCTGACTTGCATCTATTGAGTCCCATTACCTTGGCTGCTCAAATTAACTGGAAGTATCTACAAAACAAGTTTTGAAGGCACATAATCCAAAAGAAAGGCTAAATCGAACGATTCAAAAAGTATTATTTTGATTTGACATGATTAGATTCACCACGATTTAAACGAATCCCAACTAAAACAATGACGAAGTGAATATTTAGTTTCATCGAAAATAATCATTTAAATGAATCATTCGAAAAAGTAAATCAACTTTTTATGGCCTTTTCCGCGAGTGTCGGTGTAAATTTGTTTGGGACATGACGAAACACAATAACACATGCTAATAATAGCTAAACAGTTAACTAGAGGGCACAGGATATGTTTTGAATTGGTTAGCTAGTTAATATGTTCTCTATAATATTTTATAGGCCTACATGTTGCTGCAATGTCTGACCGTAAGGCTAGTGTCCTTCTGATCCTGGCTTATATGTTTATATATTTAAACTGTGCCTAAATAAAATACATTAAGATAAATTATACAATTATTGATCATTTTCCAAAAATGTTCCAGTCCTGGAAAACACCATTTTAAAATTCCATGACTTCCCCAGCATTTTCATGATGTATGAACCCTGCATCAGACAGAGCTGGGCTCCTGGCTCATGCCGGGAAGGCAGCCCAGTTCCAAATCAAATAAAATAAACTTTCAACAAGTGTAAAAAAACACCTACATGGGCGCCCAGGCAAGATTAATCGAACCCTCTCAATGTTTATTTCTGTCAGGTTTATGCCCACTCTATGTCATTAACGCGCTTCATATAATCTCCCCTCGCACTCTCTCTCTCTCTCACTAACTCTCTCTCTCTCTCTCTCACTAACTCTCTCTCTCTCTCTCACTAACTCTCTCTCTCTCACTAAATCTCTCTCACACTAACTCTCTCTCTCACTAACTCCCTCTCTCACTAACTCTCTATCACACTAACTCTCTCTCACACTAACTCTCTCTCTCACACTAACTCTTTATCTCACACTAACTCTCTCTCTCTCACACTAACTCTCTCTCTCACACTAACTCTCTCTCACACTAACTCTCTCTCACATTAACTCTCTCTCTCTCTCACACTAACTCTCTCTCACACACACACTATCTCTCTCCCTCTCACACACACTATCTCTCTCTCACACACACTATCTCTCTCACACACTCTCTCTCTCTCTCTCTCACACACACACTCTCTCTCTCTCTCTCTCTCTCGAAACTGGCCACAGACTATGGGCTCCTTCACCTTCAAAGGAGTCCACAGCGTGCGCAGTGCGCTCGTCTTGTTGCGCGCATACCTCTTTGTAGAAAGACCAGTTAGTTAGCGCTGTGTACGTCTGTGTAATAACATAAAACATTTTTGTAACTATGTAATGTTGTAATGTTAAAATACTGTCCATATGGTCTACATTAAAGGGCATTTCATTTAATATAATAGGCTTTTAAATTCAATATTAATGCAGAATTTCTACTTAAAATATTAAAGGGACGCAAAAGGGACTCATTTCGTGGAATGACCCAGGTAGCTTACCCCAGGCATATCTTCTGGATAATAAAAGCCTGTGTTTCCATGAGGGTCTTGTTTGTTTGAACCTGGAAAAGGATCCGAAATAATTTATAAGGCATTGACTTTCTCCCTTGAGGCAATGTTTATTTCTGTCATATAACTCGCTTCATCATCTCCCCCTCCCTCTCCCGCATGCTCTCGAAACTGGCCACACATTCTGCGCTCCTTTCAAGACAGGAGTCCACAGCGTGCGCAGTGAACTTGTCTGGTTGCGCACATACCTCGTAGAAAAAAAGCTGTGGAGTTTAGCCAATATATATCACCTTTCAGTTAGTCAGCGGCTTGTTGTCTAGTTTCCTAGGTATGTCTACTACTTGATGTGCGATACAATAGAACGTCTTAATATCAAGGACATGTGGTGATTCAAAAAATGCTGCAACTTCAATATATGGAATTATTTAATGTTAACTTGAAAATACTAATAAACTGCTGAGAACCTTTCAAAAGAATGTATTGACAAAAACGGGTATCATCGGAAGTACAACGAATGCCTCTGTTGCAGATCAAGGTGAGTGGGATATTCTACATGCTGATAATTTGTTTAGTTAATAATTTATCTATTTAATCCTAGATTTTAGTAGGCTACAACTGTAATCTTGATATCACATCTACATCATCCCCAGGATGTAATCCAACATACACAAATGTACGTTTCTGAATACATAAAAAAAAAAAAAAAGAATCTAGAATCATATCATGAAAGATTTCTTATGTCATATTTTGTAATCTTCTATAGGTTGTAAACGGATGCAATTTAATTAGTAGCACCATAATATGGTCTATGATGGGAGAAATAAATACCTGATAATCATTTGAAGAAAAATCGTATAGAATGCACTATATATTGTGAATGATTTCTAAAGTAGGCTTAGTCTATTTCTTGGTGTATCATACAGGATGCCGGGATATAAACTCTTATCATTACTCTTCACTCCCATTCAAGTTGTCACAGGAAGCAATATACATTTTTTTGGTATGAGTTCCAAGTCATTTGTTATAATGAATTGCCATGGGAACAAGTGACGATTAAGTTGACCAGTTAGAACAGAAGCTAGACATCTGCAGCTCGAGAGCAACACTACGTTGATTGATAGATTATCATTGAACCTTTATTTTAACAGGCAGGTCAGCAGATCCTAAGAATAGATCATAGGAACAAATTCATATTTACAGACACCAGGACACACTGCTCCTTAACACCCCCGTACACTGTGGAAATCAGCTTAAATGGTTAAGGCAACATTTAAATATTTATATAAAAATTACTATGAAAAGACAATACATGACCAAGGTAGCAATTGAAAGATAACGGGAACATTATGGCAACATTTTTAGACCAAAAAACAGTTCTCCTGACAAAACTGAATCCAAACATTACACTTTTGATTTTATGTGCATTTTACACTTAGTATCAAATGCTTTACACAGCATTTGTCAATAGCAAAATCTGAAAGTACTCCGGATACATTCAGTAACATGATAATAACATTCTGTGCATTTCTGGAGTGCAAGATAAGACAAAACAATGTCAAGGGTTTGAGTGGGAAGTCTAACTGGTGTCTCCAAGTGGCCACGCCCCTCTCCAAACTGTACACAGTTGACTCAAGGAAAGAGCCTTCAACTATAAGGTGCTTTTTTTTTTCTTTTTTTTAGCTCTACTAGTCTGCCATTGAGGATCTGAAGCAAGCACACTAGTAGTTTTTTTGTTAGGAACACAGACCTGTGTCCCCACCATTAGGTGGCCATCATTTGAAAGCTTGTTCGTCACAATATGACAAACATAGGCTCATTCTCTTCAGGACAATACAGGGTAATATAACGGATCAAAAACATAGCTATCATAAACGTTGATTTTGGGTTTTCCGTTATGGAAATGTGAAGTGCACATGTGGACTCAAGGGTGTTTGGTTTGCTTGTATATTTATTATAAATCCCCAACGTCTCATCTTTCAGAACACATCAAACTCCCGTCACCCAGCCAACAACAGATGTGTAAAAGGAGCCCAATTAACGGGAGGGATGGGGGCCTCTTCTTGTCACGCGCTGTGCTCATGTTTATAACGGCTGTCAGTAAAAACCCATCCAGCACTGTGAAGCAGAGGACCTGAGCTCTGGCGTCACGCGTAGCATGTACAGTCACTGCATTCCAATTTAGGCACTTATCAATGTAGCCCCTATTACATTTTCAACCTGAATAGGGCTACACTGTGATTGCTACAAACGAGATATGATCCCAGGAAACAACAAGAGTAGTGAATACTGGAACAGGCTACTACCATCGGGTTTTCACGGAGACTATTTTACGATATTTCCATTTGTTTTCCATGCAGGCTATACATAATCTGATAGTTCATTTACATCTACACTACATGACCAAAAGTATGTGGACACCTGCTCGACGAACATCTCATTGCAAAATCCCGGGCATTAATATGGAGTTGGTCCCCCCTTTGCTGCTATAACGGCTATAACAGCTTTCCACTAGATGTTGAAACATTACTGCGGGGACTTGCTTCCATTCAGCCACAACAGCGTTAGTGAGGTCAGGCACTGATGTTGGGCGATTATGCCTGGCTCGCAGTCACCGTTCCAATTCATCCCAAAGGTGTTCGATGGGGTTGAGGTCAAGGCTTTGTGCAGGCCAGTCAGGTTATTCCACACCGATCGTGACAAACCATTTCTGTATGGACCTCGCTTTGTGCACAGGGGCATTGTCATGCTGAAACAGGAAAGGGCCTTCCTCAAACTGTTGCCACAAAGTTGGAAGCTCAGAATTGTCTAGAATGTCATTGTATGCTGTAGCGTTAAGATTTCCCTTCACTGGAACTAAAGGGGCCTGAACCATGAACAACAGCCCCAGACCATTAGTCCTCCTCCAACAAACTTTACAGTTGGCACTATGCATTGGGGCAGGTAATGTTCTCCTGGCATCTGCCAAACCCAAATTGGTCTGTCAGACTGCCAGATGGTGATTCATCACTCCAGAGAACGCGTTTCCACAGCTCCAGAGTCGGCAAGCTTTACACCACTCCAGCCCCTGCTTGGCATTGCGCATGGTGATCTTAGGCTTGTGTGCGGCTGCTCGGCCATGTAAATCCATTTCATGAAGCTCCCAACAAACAGTCGGGAGCTGACATTGCTTCCAGAGGCAGTTTGAAAGGTGGCATCCTATGACAGTGCCACGTTGAAAGTCAGTGAGCTCTTCAGTAAAGCCATTCTACTGCCAATGTTTGTCTATGGAGATTGCATGGGCGTGTGCTCGACTTTATACACCTGTTAGCAACGGGTGTGGCTGAAATAGCCAAATCAACTCATTTGAACGTGTGTCCACATACTTTTGTATATATAGTGTATTTAAACCTATAGTGGTAGGTAAGATAACCCTAGGCTATTTGATTATCAAAGTGCAACAGTAATGATACAGGATGAGCAATCCCCTGCAGCAGTGTAGGTAATCGTATAGCTGATGTACAGCTATGTCGCCTACGCTCACATGACTGTGTTTTGGTGGAGAGTGAAGTGGGGGGGCAATCAATGTTTTGACCCCTAGATGCACCACACCTCCCCAAAGCATCTTGCATGCTCAATGTGTAAATTCATGTTTTTAAAATGTAGTGCTTTATGTTGTAAATGTGTCTGACATTTTGTGTACTTCTATTTTAGCCAGGTGTCTCTGGTAGAATATATATTTAATCTCAATGAGACTAACCTGGTAAAATAAATGTAAAAAAAAAAAATAATAATAATAATATAGTATTGAGGGAAAACTAGGTTTGTCAGGTGATCCTTATTACAATGTGCTGTGAAACAACCGAGTGAGAACACAAGTCATATTTTATTCAGTGGCTTGGGGTTGAGAGGAAAACTACAAAAATGCTGCAAAATTCAACTAGTCTCCGGAGTCCGATGAGTCACTGTGATAGGCCCACCTCGTGTTTTCGGCCTGCCCTCGATGTTGCGGAAGATCTTGTATGTATATGTCACAGTTATACCTCCCAACAATTACATAATGCACCGCAGTCTAAAATATGAGCAGGCAAGGAGATTTTTTAATGTTTTGTAACCCAAGACCATGTTCATAGTAAAGTTAATGTCCTCTGTCAAATTATCTCCCTCCTCTTGTTGCAGAATTTGTGAGGCCCGAAGGGGAACGATACCAATGGATACTGCAATTCAAGTAAACATAACTCCAATGGAGGACTGGGCAAATTCTTCGAGACTTGCGGGTGGAATCTCAAACACCTTTCCAGACCTGGAGGACAGCACCAAGATGGTGGGAGTGCAAGTGATCCTCATCCTGGCTTACAACACCATCATACTGTTCGGAGTCATCGGAAACTCCCTGGTGATATACGTGGTGTACAAGTTCAAAACTCTGCACACCGTCACCAACTTTTTCATTATGAACCTGGCTGTGGCGGATCTGCTGGTGAATACTCTATGTCTACCCTTTACTTTGATCAATACGCTCCATGGAGAGTGGAGGTTTGGCCAGGCGTTGTGCTTCATGCTGCCCTTCTCCCAAGGCATGGCCGTGCACGTTTCAACCATCACGCTCAACATCATCGCCCTGGACCGCCACCGGAGCATCGTCTACCACCTGGAGACCAAGATGTCCAAGGAAATGTGCGCCGTCGTCATCGTCATGACGTGGGCCATAAGCGCAGTCCTGGCCAGCCCGCTCGCCATCTTCCGGGAGTACGGGACGTTTGACCTTTCGCCCGAGCAGTCCATTCAGGTTTGCACAGAAAGGTGGCCAGGTAGCGGAATGGACGGGACCATCTATAGTATCTCTATGCTCCTGCTCCAATACTGCCTGCCGCTGGCCATCAACTCATTCGCCTACATCCGCGTCTGGAGTAAGCTGAAGAACCATGTGAGTCCGGCAGGCAGGAACAACCGCCACCAGCGCAAGAGGAAGACCACTAAGATGCTGGTGACAGTGGTGGTGGTGTTCGCAGTGAGCTGGCTACCTCTCCACGCCTTCCAGCTGGCCATTGACATTGACAACAGTGTCTTGGACATGAAAGACTTCAAGCTGCTTTTCACCATGTTCCACATCGTGGCCATGTGCTCGACGTTCGTCAACCCCATCCTCTATGGGTGGATGAACAACAACTACCGAACTGCGTTTCTGTCCGTGTGTAAGTGCAGCCAACCTGTCAATTCTGGGTCGAGGAGCCTCATGAGTAGAAAGACACTGAGAGAAAAGGACATGAGCGATACAGATTTCAAAGCGACTAAAGTCTGAATTCATAATATCAACTGAAATGTGAAATGGCAGTTCTGTGCAACCTACTGTAAGGGTGAATTATGGGTAAAACATTCCGCTTTTTTCACATTAGTTTAGAGTCAAAAGGTTCAGTGAAGAACCAAGTGTGTTCAAAATGTGTAAATGATCAATTTCATGCAAGTGCCAAATGTTTTGCTGAATTGTGCCCTAGATATTTAAGAGCTTATGAAACTGCTGTTTAAAACTTTTTTGATATGCTTCTTACAACTGGACTATTTTGGCCACATGCAAGTGTTGATATTTATATGGTGATGGTGGGACGAAAATGTTGCGTTGCCTTTGTGAAGTAAATTATGTTGATCATTAATGATCAGGTATTTTTCTTTCCAAATGGATTCTGAGGCCTTGTTTTGATAGATGTGCTTTAATCACAAGCTGAGGTGTAAAACAACACATTAGTTCAGAAGGCAGGTTGTAATTTATTGACACCTAATAGTTGCAAACTCAGCATGTAATGATATAAACTGACTAATCGATTTAATCAAGCTTTGTGTCAGCGATGACCTTTCCAAATGCCATGCAGTGTTTGGATAGATGGGCCTAACTAGAGCTACGGATACTGTAATGTACACTGAGTGGACAAAACACGACAGCTCTTTCCATGACAGACTGACCAGCAGAATCCAGGTGAAAGCTACAGTATGATTCCTTATTGATGTCACTTGTTAAATCCACTTCAAATCAGTGTAGATGAAGGGGAGGAGACGGGTTAAAGAAGGACTTTTAAAGCCTTGAGACAATTGAGACATGGATTGTGTATGTGTGCCATTCAGAGGGCAAGACACAAGATTTAAGTGCCTTTGAACTAGGTATGGTAGTAGGTGCCAGGCGCACTGGTTTGAGTGTGTCAAGTACTGCAACGCTGCTGGGTTTCACACTCAATAGTGTACCAAGAATGGTCCACCACCCAAAGGACATCCAGCCAACTTGACACAACTGTGACAAGCACTGGAGTCAACATGGGTCAGCATCCCTGTAAAACGCTTTCGACACCTTGTAGAGCCCATGCCCCAACAAATTGAGACCGTTCCGAGGGCAAATGGGGGTGTAACTCAATATTAGGATGTTTTGTACACAGCTCTGGTGCAAACTAATATACAGTATGTATGCTATATTATTAGACTGTCCACGAGAGATCCGGAACCCCTCCCTCGCCTTTGATTGCAGCAAACAGTCTAATTACCGCTAGTGTATGTTCTCACTATATTTCTGGATCATTTAAGAGGCTGTCCCTTCTTCCTGTTCCTTAGTCCATAACCATTGTTGTGTGGAGGGGATCGGTTCAATGCCTCTGTTTTTAGTAACCCATTCGTGGGCCATTCAGCACGTAAGCCAATAATGGTTTATCAGGCTGTCGAGAAGTTATTGACCGGCGGCTTACAGAGAGCGGACCCCGGGGGAGCTGCCCCCCGTTCTAAATCAAGTTGGAAGGATATGAGCAATGGGGTTTTAAGGACGTATGTCATTTTTCCCTTTGATACCGTCTTTGCTCATTACGGAATTACATTAGGACGCAAGCACTGAAGTTGATGACTTACCGCTCGGTTTTCCATCCATCTAACATTTTGAAGTCAAAAGTCCATGAATCCATCGACAGAATTGGAGTTATAGGCTAGTAGGAGTATTTGTAAAACAGCATCAATATCAAATTCCCATATGACATTTTCTCATGACAGATATACATTAAATAATTATTCAATGACGTCAAATGCTGACTTTAGCATGAAATAACTGTATCAGTTAACATCAGTGAGAGAATTAATGTCAGGACACATCAAAGAAATAAGTATTGATTCTGTCAAACGATTGTGTTCTTACTTTGGGAAATGACTAAAAAGAGTACAGTTGGCATGAGTAGCTAAGGAAAAGTGGCCTGACGACAACAACGCAATACAATTGTCTTTCTGCCAGACAGATGGCTAACGGACAAGAATGGAAGCCTCAAGACATGATGAGATGTGAGTCATGAGTCGTACAGTCCTACAAAGCCCTCCGCTGATTGGCATGGTATGGCTAGTGGAGTTTACAGAGGGACAATGTGCTCATCTGCCATCTGTGTAACCTTAAGAGGTCAAAGAGGGTCACACTTTATTTGGATAAGTCTACAGATGGTCATACTATCAGCAAACAATATCTGTTGATAAGCAACTGCTTGCTAGGGCTACGGTTAGGGTTAGGGCTAGGGTTAGTAGAGTTAGTTTAAATGTATAAAGTACCTACCTATCTATCTATCTATCTATCTATCTATCTATCTATCTATCTATCTATCTATCTATCTATCTATCGATAGTCCATCTGTAGATGCTCTACAGACTATCCAAATAAAGTGTTAACTCAAAGGGTGGTTTTCCATCTGACATCTTGGGTCTTTGGGTGCAAAATAGCAAACACTATAATGCTAGGCCTGACTATAAACATGGGAATCAAATGTAAAACCCAACCAACTGGGTTGTAATGCCCAGTGCATGCTTATTAGACGTGTTAGTATGAAATGGTGCATACAGCAGACTTCGTACTATACTTTAGGGCGGCAGGTAGCCGAGTGGTTAGAGCGTTGGGCCAGTAACAGAAAGGTTGCTGGTTCGAATACCCGAGCCGACAAGGTGAAAAAGCTGTCGATGTGCCCTTGAGCAAGGCACTTAACCCTAATTTGCTCCAGGGGCACTGTACTATGGCTGACCCTGTAGAACAATGTAGGCCATCATTGTAAATAAAAATGTGTTCTTAACTGACTTGCCAAGTTAAATAAGGGTTAAATAAATACTACCGACATGAACTGATGACCCCGTAAATGTTTGGTTAAACCTTTTTGTTGTTGAGGTCTAATAGATCCTAATAGAGGTAGCTCATGAATGATACAACAGCTCCCCCTGCTGTCCAAACATATCCTTACCTTCTCCAAATGAAAGTACATGGAGCATGTGCTGCACAAAAAGCCACAAATAGTTCCAGGATGATACCAGTATCGCAATGTTTTTTCCAGGGCAAAAATTCAAACATGAAGGAGATCAATCTACTTGGTCATTTAAAAACCTGCTGTATGTAACATTCCGTGCTATAGCTTGGAAAATAAATAAATGTGACTCTGGATGACAATGATAATGATGTTTGTTTCCAACATTAGGGCTGTTTTCCTAAAGAAGTTCAATCCGCTTCGTATTTTGTTTCCTTGCCACATTAATAACTAGTATCGTAATACTGGTATCGTCCCGGCACTAGCCACAAATAACCTTGATATGCCATTTATCTAGTATCATAATGCTGGTATCGTCCCGGCACTAGCCACAAATAGCCTTGATATGCCATTTATCTAGTATCATAATGCTGGTATCGTCCCGGCACTAGCCACAAATAGCCTTGATATGCCATTTATCTAGTATCGTAATACTGGTATCGCCCCGGCACTAGCCACCAATAGCCTTGATATGCCATTTATCTAGTATCATAATACTGGTATCGTCCCGGCACTAGCCACAAATAACCTTGATATGCCATTTATCTAGTATCATAATACTGGTATCGTCCCGGCACTAGCCACAAATAGCCTTGATATGCCATTTATCTAGTATCATAATACTGGTATCGTCCCGGCACTAGCCACAAATAGCCTTGATATGCCATTTATCTAGTATCATAATACTGGTATCGCCCCGGCACTAGCCACCAATAGCCTTGATATGCCATTTATCCAGTATCATAATACTGGTACCGCCCCGGCACTAGCCACAAATTACCTTGATATGCCATTTATCCAGTATCATAATACTGGTATCGCCCCGGCACTAGCCACCAATAGCCTTGATATGCCATTCATCCAGTATCATAATACTGGTATCGCCCCGGCACTAGCCACAAATTACCTTGACATGCCATTTATCTAGTATCATAACAGTATCATAATACTGGTATCGTCCCGGCACTAGCCACAAATAGCCTTGATATGCCATTTATCTAGTATCATAATACTGGTATCGTCCCGGCACTAGCCACAAATAACCTTGATATGCCATTTATCTAGTATCATAATACTGGTATCGTCCCGGCACTAGCCACAAATAACCTTGATATGCCATTTATCTAGTATCATAATACTGGTATCGTCCCGGCACTAGCCACAAATAGCCTTGATATGCCATTTATCTAGTATCATAATACTGGTATCGTCCCGGTACTAGCCACAAATTACCTTGATATGCCATTTATCTAGTATCATAATACTGGTATCGTCCCGGCACTAGCCACAAATAGCCTTGATATGCCATTTATCTAGTATCATAATACTGGTATCGTCCCGCAGTAGCTACAAATTACCTTGATATGGCATTCATCTTACTTCTACTGTATCTTGAATTCTCAAGTAAAAAAACATCATAAATGAGAACACTGACAAAATATTGTGAAAAGCATAATATAATCAGAGAATAAAAATCTATACAGTGCATATGGTACACGACTTTGTGAAGGGCATATTGTTGGTAAAGTGGTACAGAGAGCTCAACGGTAGGCTACAGTATGTTTGACCCCTCCTGACCCCTCTGTCACACAGGACGTGGTATGGGAGGTAGAGGTCCACATCCTGTCTGCCTGGCCCACTGATCCAGCTACAGCCTCATTCATTCTGATTGATTATGTTTTTGTACCTCTGGGCTCTCTGCTCCTCCTCCTCGAAACGCTTCCTTATATGGTCAATTGCTTCTCCTCCTACACAGCCCCAAGAAGAAAGAAAGAAGACGAGTCATTCAAGACATAGTTATTATGAGCTCCAGGACGAATAGTGGTGATGTCTCTACTTTGAACATTTTCATCTTCTGTCAGCTAAATATATTTAATCATCTTATGCAATCGATACAGTAGCTAGATGTTCGACCATTCTTTTGCATTCTGAATTACCTTGAAGGAAAATGAATAACCTATTCAATGAACCGGAATTAAATGACAAACTGTAAAAATGCACTATTTTTAACCTTACCTACAGGGACAGCCAGCATTTCTCGGGTAATAGGACTACTCTTCAGAGGCTGCCTTGGGCTCTCTTGCTGCCTGGCTCCACCATCACTACCATCAGCCACCTCATGTGACCCTGCTAATATCCTGGTACTGGCGACGGGGCTCCTCTCTCTCAGCTGCAGCGAGATGCTGCTGCTGAGCTCGATGTACTCCCGGTGGAGCTGCCGCACCTCCAGCTGTAGCAGACCTTTCTCCTTCTGCACCGTGAGCAGGCAGCTTTCCAACATGGCCTGCTCTTTCCTCAGCTGCTTGGCTCCGCCCTCTGCCTCCTCGCTCCTCTTGACGCTCTGTTTGAGGTTCTCTCGTAGTGTCTTGTTCTCCTCTTTGAGATGGGCCACGGCGCCAGACATGGCCTCACGCTCTTTCCCCACGCTGTCCAGGACGCGTTCGGCCGGGTGTTTGCTGCCAGACGAGGCCGGGGGGCTGCCGTCCCTAGTCGTGCTCCCATCAAGGCAGCTCCTCCTCCTGGCCCCCAGCCGATGGAGCTCGGCCCAGCTCATATCCAGCTCGTTCGTGAGGCGGCTGACCTCCCTTGCCAGCGAGGCCATCCGGTCCTCCAGCTGCACCTTCTCCTGGGTAAGCTGGGTGCAGCAATCGTTGGCCCTCTTCAGTTGAACCCGCACCCTGTTGTCACTAACACCTTCTTTGGGCTCCCGAGCCAGGCTGGGATCCCTGGATCTCTCCACCGCCTGGCTCTCGGCCTCAAGAGCGTCGACGAGTCGGCGGTTCTCCACGGCCAGCTGCTTGTTGCGTTTATCCAGGGTTTTATTCAAGGCTTTGAGGTCGTCGTACTTTCGGAGGATCCTTTTGAGCTCGCAGACGCAATCCTTGCAGCAGTCGTCAGTCTTTCGCAGCTTCCTCTGCAAGTCCTGTTTCTCCTTCTCAAAGCAAACGCGCCTGTCCTCCAAGGATAGGCTCTCCATTTTGAGCATCTCTCTCATCCTAGTCTCCTCTATCTTGGATGGTGTATCTTGCCTCTGACTTTCTGGGTATGTTTTGGCCATGTTGAAAGTGACAGGGTGGTTATTGAGTTTGAAGGTGGGACTGTGAGTGTGACCACCAGCAATTTCCTGTGAATTATTGCCACTTGTTGAGCCTAAGACAATGTGATTGGTCGATGACGGGCAGTCTTCCGCCTTGCTTTCTCTCATCTTCTTGTTGAGGCTCAGGTTGTTCTCCTCCAGTGACACTAGAGCGTTTTTCAGTCTGTCCACCGTATTCTCCAAATCGACAATCATCTCAGATTTGTAGTCTGTCCCGAGAGCTCGGTCTCCTGAGCCACTATGTCTTGGGGAGCAGTCGGAGTCGAACGCCCTCGGTGAATGCCTGTAGGATGCTCTACACGTCTCTGATTCATTTGTTTCTTTCATCACTGAAATTTTGTTAAACTTTTCTGGAGATATCCCTGATTTTCTGTTACAATTATGAAGAAGAGGCTGTGATTTCTCCATGTGCTGTGAAACTGGTGTGGTCCACTCAACCTGAAATGAGTGCTAGGAATGAGTTGGATTCATTTAACCATGACCCATGGGGTCGATAATACAATATTTGAGTAGGTTCAACACAGATTTGTGCATATATATATATTCAGCAGCCATTCTCTCCAACAAGTAGGCCTAGCATGTGGTACACTTGAAGTCTTCCATCATGAAAGCCTAGGCTATAATCTTTATAACTATCATCAAACAATGTCATTACATAAAAATGCCTAGTTTAAATGCAGAACATGGTATGTCCTCATTATTAACATTCAACCTTGTTGCCTCCTCTTGGAGACAGAGGGACGTCAGGTGTGCAGGAGCTTCGTCTTCTCATGTTGATGATGCTCTCTATGGTGATAGTTAGATGGATAGTTTAGCTAAATGTTCCAGCTACTTCAAGACTCAAGGCTATCATCAATTCTTGGCTAAAAAGCCAACTAACGTAGCTAAAGTTAGCTAACTAAATAACTAGCCAAGATTTGTGTATCTTTGTAATTAGCTAGCTAACGTTACTACTGTAGCTAGCCAAAGCCAGGCGTTGCTGGTTAACTAATTAGCTAACGGTACAGTAAAACACGGTCAAAAGGTACACTCTGCAGAAACTCCGTTCAAAACGCTAATTGATAATCGTAGTTAATTTAGTTTAAAGATTAATCTCAACTTCGTGCTCCCTATTTAAATTCCACAGGGTTTCGTCAGCGCGCGATGTTACCATGGTAACCGGCATCGCGTGACATTCTGATTTCCCTCCACAATTCTAGCTAAACTCTGATTGGATGTGGTCATCATCAGTTCTTTCACACACCATTTTTACACACTTCACCTTTTTTGTTAGTTTGTTTGTGAGCCTTTTTTAGAATTAACCTTTTGCCATTTTAACAAGTCATGCCTTATCTATACATAGTCTCTTCTTTAGAAAAATCTGTATGCTTCAAATTAGATCTTTTTCTATAGTAGGCCTGTTATAGGACTATTTACAACATTTCATGGACAACTGGGCAGTTGTATCCTTCTCACCCTAATGTCATGTTGTAATACAGACTCTTGCCAAGGTACCCTTTTCCTATTACAGTTATATCCAACGGGATCAACTTACCTGTGATCTCACCCTGTCAAATTTCGGATGTTTTGCCCCACTGGAAAAAACATCTAGCATAATCTATAAAAAGAGGGACGTGACACTTGAGCCCACCTAAACGGTGTGGGAACTGAGAACTGACCTACAAAAGTCACACAAGATACAGTATTCAGAGAAAGAAAATGTGTCCGTGTCTGAATCACTGGGCTGATGGGTGGAGGGTATTAAGCTGGGGTCTTTGGGGTTAATGTTTTGACTGTTATTGTGGCTTAATTTACACATCCAGGACCAACATGTATTTTCAGACTACTACTTCATATCCATTCATTTCTTCACCCACACAGCTGTTGGGATGGCGAAAGTATCGACTCTTCGGTATAAAGGTTCAAATAATGTAGGCGGGAAACATGGATTAGGTTCACTTCACTTCAGCAACATGACTCCTCACAATGATCTTCTCATCTACATAGTAGTTGTATCACAACCTCAACCAATAAAAGACAGGTAAAAAATTGAATCTCACAAGCTTTTGTCTAACCACAGCTGTCCTTCCTCACGATCATCCCTTTCAGCGGTCACCCAAACACTTGCTGACCTTACAGCTCATTCACTGAGGCTCACCGTCTGGCCGGACACTAAATCCCAGGTCGTAAATGGACAGCACCCTTTATGCCCACAGTGACACCCTGTGAGGAAGCACAGCTGACCCAGGGGAAGGTAATACATTCACAGCTCCTCACCGTCCTCCCTTTGAGAGGCTCTCAGTGCCCTCTGCGACACTGACGTGCCAGCACTTCATCTAGTGTGCCTGTCAGCCAGTCAGCCAGTCAGCCAGCCAGTCAGCCAGTCAGCCAGTCAGTCAGTCAGCTCAGGAAAGGGATGAAGATAAAGACAACATGAGGCATTTCCACAACATGGAGTCAAAATCCCCTTTATTTGAAGGAAGAGAGTTGTATACATGTAAGTGTATTCACAAACAAATGCACTCTCATGATTTGTGCAAAACAGAGCATCCAGACAATAGAACACAGATACAAACAGTTACAATCAATGGTGCCTCACTGGCAGACAGAGTTTTTAGGATGGTGCATGTGTTTGTGTGTGTGAGGAGGGTCCTATGCTGAGGGGAAAGAGGTGACAAGGTCATGGCCCTCTGGGGGTCTTGTCCGGGCTCGAGCGTGGGTCTCGCAGTACAGTTGGCCCTCCACAAAGAAGTAGCCCTTCTGTTTAAGGTTGACGTCACAGTCGGTGCACACGAAGCAGCCAGGATGGCGGAACTTGTCCCTCGCCTTCACCACTGTGCCCCTATAGAAGAACAGAGTTAACAACAGTTGTAGGCTGAAGTTACCGCTGGTCAGTTTAGCATTACACAGAGTATACCAAACATTAGGAACACCTTACTAATATTTAGTTGCACCCCCCTCCCCTTTGCCCTCAGAACTGCCTCAATTCGTTGGGGCATGGACTCTACAAGGTTTTGAAAGTGTTCCATAGGGATACAGTTGTGTCAAGTTGGCTGGATGTTCTTTGGGTGGTGGACCATTCTTGATACAAGCGGGAAACTGTTGAGTGTGGAAAACCCAGCAGTGTTGCTGTTCTTGACACACTCAAACCGGTGCACCTACTAGCATACCCCGTTCAAAGGCACTTATATCTGTTGTCTTGCCCATTCACCCTCTGAATTGCACATATACACAATCCATGTCTCATTCGTCTCAAGGCTTAAAGATCCTTCTTTAACCGGTCTCCTCCCCTTCATCTACACTGATTAAAGTGAAGTAGACTAGTTTACTCCAGTTGGGGGAGGGATGGTAGGGTTTGGGGAAAAGATGTTGCTCCTCACCTGATAACATGTTTTCTCATACATATTTATGAGATGCTTTAGCTCAGATTTTGACTAAATACTGGTCGAAACATGGTAGGAATATCAGATTTATATTCATATTAGAAAGTACAACCTCAAATTCCAACATTCCCTTTAAAGGCCCAGTGCAGTTAAACATGAGATTTTTCTGTGATTTATATTTTTTCCGGAATAATGCTGTAAAATGGTGAACATTATGATAATGCCCTTTTAGTGTAAGAGCTGTTTAAAAAGTGGGATGGAGTTTTGGCCAGTTTTCTTCCTGGTTGCATGACCAATAACAGAGTTCCAAACCTCTCTGCCAATAACAGCTAGTGTTCAGTTTTTGCCTCACCACTCAGACCACTCCCAGACAGTCCTAACAAAATGATTGCTTGAGAAATCGCTCTTTGCTAAGAAGAGTTTATTTTTACTAAAACAAATCCCGGTAAGGTACTTAAATTGTTACTCAGAAATTATTTGATAATGAGATAAAAATGGCTGCATTGGACCTTTAAAGAGGCGACTAGTTTTTGGCCAAACCTTTTATGTGTAGATGCAACACTTCTGGCCTGGGTACCAGTTTGTTTCTGCTATCATTATACTCCTTACCACTCCTTGTCTGACCAAACTTTGATGATTAACACAACTGAGCAAACTCTGTGTAGAAGAAAGACTGTTTGGCAACACAGGAGGTTGGTGGCAACTTAATTGGGGAGGACAGGCTCGTGGTAATGGCTGGAGCGGAATTAGTGGAATGGTATCAAAGACATCAAACGTGTTTAACGCCATTCCATTCGCTCTGTTCCGACCATTATTATGAGCCGTCCTCCCATCAGCAGCCTCCTGTATTTGGCAATGACACAGAGTAAAAGGAGTGGAACGTTATCTCAAAACAGGTTCTGGATTTCAGGCTATAACTCTTCTTATTATAATAAGTATTGAAAGAAATGTGTGTAACTCAATACCAACTTTTTCATATGACATTGTCAGAGCTGCTTTGTCTTCGAAGTACTCACACAATGCCGTTTCCACACTTGTCACACAAGGGCAGCTTCTGCAGGTTTCCTGTGGGAGGCGGTGGCTTAGTCATGGGCGCCCTCACTGTCCTCGTTACCATAGGGCGAGTGCCTGGACAACACATGGGACACACACTATTGCTACCTTATTCCCTACATAGTGCACTACTTTGAGCTGGTACATAGATGACATAGAGAATAGGTTACCATTTGTGACACAGAACACAAGTCACAAGTAAATAATACAAATTAGTAGCATAATGTACATGAAGTATATTCAATTATTTTAATATTGAAATACAAAAATGGAGCAGATAGTTAGAGACATACATGATGTCACAGATATGACACCATAGCATAATATAGTGATGATGTCACCATAGCACAGTATAGCGGTGATGTCACCATAGCACAGTATAGTGATGATGTCACCATAGCACAGTATAGCGATGATGTCACCATAGCACAGTATAGTGATGATGTCACCATAGCACAGTACATTGATGACAACACCTTAGCACAGTATATTGCACGCATGGATACATAATCTCAATCTATTACGCACTTCCTATATATTCGCATCATTGCACCCCCCGGCGCCGAAACAACACAGTGCAATACAACAGATTAAGTTATTGTTTAATGTCATTTGCAGAATCTCTTTTCAGAACCACACTAAGTTTGACGTTGATCTTTTGTACGTTTGACTCTAATGTGTAACTGCATGCTGCCATTTTGACCTATAGGGAATACATGTGCCTAAAAAGTGAAACAGTGCATGGACTGTATTTACGTGGCTGTTCTGACATATTGAGATATTCTGCTCTACAGTCATATGAGTGACAGGTAAGACATTAGAAGCAGATGGAGAAAAGTACACGGTTTATTCAGTACACATTCAGGAGTGAATGTGTACTGAAAAAGGGGTAATCTTTCTTAAAAAAGGGGTAATCTGCAGTTGCCACATCCATAGCTGTGGGAAGTAGGGGTGCTGAGGGTTCTGCAGAACCCCCTGAAATTAAAATTATTAAAATTAAAAGAATTAAAAATATATATGAATGCATTTCTTTTTTTGTTGAAAAATGTTTGTTCGGCCACATTTTTTTTTCCAGCACAGCCCCGTCTGTAGCACGGGCAAAACATTTTTCCAGCACAGCCCCGTCTGTAGCACGGGCAAAACATTTTTACAGCACAGCCCCCGTCTGTAGCACGGGCAAAACATTTTTACAGCACAGCCCGACCCAAACCAGTGCCTTTGCATCCGGAAAGTCATTGATAAGAATAAAGGAATCCGCAGGGAGAAAGTCTTCGTAGTTCTGTCTAGACGTTCCCAATACTATTCGTACAGTTCCTGCCACGAGGGGTCCATTCACCTTTTCCAAGATGTAGTCTCTGTAGATTGAATTCTCAAACGCTAGGTAGAACTTGCAGCTGCCGATGGTCGAGTAATACACTGTGCTTTTCAAACGACGCTCCGGAAAAGCAGTACCGAAAAGGGTTACCTTTAGGTGTTTGCTCAGCTCCTGGTAATATTTTCCTCAGACTGACATCCCTTTATAAACGTTATTATTGTTCACAATCCAGTAGACTAATTTATCTTTCTTGGGCATCACAAAATTTGCCTCAGTCTTCATGGTTGTCAATTCGTTTCACACTATAATGTTGCTATCGCGTTTGTAGCTAAGCGTTAGGATGAAGAGGTTTTCCAGAACTGGTATTTTTGGTTTATTTGTTGGTGATTCCATGTGATACCAGATCCATTTCTGAAAAGGTGGACGAGGAGACGGGGGCAAGTTGGTCAGATCCCAACTGACGCTTCTGTGAAAGAAAATGACGGTGTCCGCTTTGTCTTAAAGGGATCTGTCGTCTGTCAGGACGCAGCGATCGATGTTGAACAGGGTACCGCAGAGCTTCAATTCAAAACTCACAACAATTGGCCAGAGCCACACCAAGACAATAGGCTTTCCAGATTATAAAAAAAAAAAATAGATTAAATATTTTCAGTTCCAAAGATGGTGATACTCCCAATCTGGATGGACAGATAACAGATGGTGGTTCCAAGTAAATGACACATAATAACACTGAGCCCACAAGTCCTAGAGCAGCGATCAAAGTTTTGTTGGAAGCTGATGTTCTTGACAACATTTTTGCCCTGGAAAAAAGAAAGATATTTTAAAATCATAATTGATAACCTAAATGAAAAATCTTTATTTCATACCATAGATCCACGTTACATCTAATTCACAGACGAGTTCAGGGATAGCCTTGCAGCTGTCCATACAGGCTGTCCATACAGGTTATTGTAGTTGTTACAGTACAAGCACACACTCACAATGAAAGTCATTAATAAGAAGCTGTCTATTTGTCAGTCAGTGCCATGTAAATCGGCATTGTTGATTTAAGTCATTATCTTATCGTATCTTTTCTGAAACACTATAGGTTGTTGAGAGCAGGTTGCCTCGAGCAACTCAATTCAACATTCAGGTTTATGACTAAATTGGTCTCTTACGATGGTGGACTTTAGAACGGATTATGTTTTGTTCGCAGCCAGTCTCTATTACGTTGAGTCACAAGATTAGTTTGTGTGGTTAAATGAGGTTTGAGAGAGAAAATAAAACATTGCTTACCACTGTAGGGAGTTTGGTTTAGAGTTGGAAATCCACACGCATAGTTGACGAAATCAGACACTAGCGAGCAAATAAACCACCTAGCACCTGGTAAAAAGTAAAATTAGACTAGTCTGTCACAAACTAGTCCTGCCAAATGTTATTTATTTTTCTGTGACAAGACAACCGACTGGGTATATAATAATATACACTGAACAAAAATATAACATACAACAATTTCATTGATTTTATTACAGTTCACATGAGGAAATCAGTCAATTGAAATAAATTCATTAGGACCTAATCTATGGATTTCACATGACTGGGAATACAGATAATCGCCCACACGACGCCATACATGTGATCTGCGGATGTGAGGCCGGTTGGACGTACTGCCAAATTATCTAAAACGACGTTGGAGGCGGCTTATAGTAAATAAACGAACATTAAATTCTCTGGCAACAGCTTTGGTGGACGTTCCTGCAGTCAGCATGCTACTTCCACGCTACCTCTAAACTTGAGACATCTGTGGCATTGTATTGTGACAATACTGCACATTTTAGAGTGGCCTTTTATTGTCTCCAGCACAAGGTGCACCTGTGTAATGGTCATGCTTTTTAATCAGCTTCTTGATATGCCACACCTGTCAGGTGGATGGATTATCTTGGCAAAGGAGAAATGCTCACTAACAAATTTGTCCAACAATTTGAGAGAAATAGACTTTTTGTGCATATGGAACATTTCTGGGATCTTTTATTTCAGCTCATGAAACATAGGACCAACACTTTACATGTTGCGTTTATATTTTAGTTCAGTGTACATATAGCATTTTTCTAAAACCCAAAGACGCTTTACAATAAGCAACAAGTAAAGATATGGGTCATTAGTACCACTCAAGGTGACCATGTTAGCCTGCTGAACCAAAGCCTAGACATGTAATCTGTTAATTACTAATTAATTTATATAAAGTTTAATCCTTGTGTACCCACTTTTCAAGATAACAACAATTTGTGTTCTAAATTATCTCTGTCTACTTTGTCTTATAAAATGAATCCCCAACAAAATACTTTCAAGTGAAATATTAATTTTGATTATGGCTCTTTCCAATAGTTTTTTTTCTTGGGGTCAAAATGTATGTGATGTTGATAGCTAGAGGTTTTTAAAACTATAGGTCCTGAAGTGAGTGAGTGAGTGAGTGAGTGGGAGAGAGCTAATCCACACTGACGGCGGCTTGAACACCGACAGGTTTGTCCTTGATATGTTTCAGTGAGAAAGAATACATTATTATATGCAACCGTGAAGCTCTTCTTGAGTGCGGGACTACAGCATTATAGCCTGGAATCCACACTGAATGATGTCATCATTACCCACCCATATCATAATGAAAGAGAAGTTTACATAGTGGAGAACTGACCGTCGCTGTCGACAAAGTCCTGCAGGGCCTTGAAGGAACCTGATTGCCGGGGCTCCTGGGGCTCCTCCTGGTCTTTCCGTAGCATGCGGTACACGTCAGACTCCTCGATGGAGCTCAGAGTCTTGCTACTGCAGAGGGAGAGACACACACACACACACACACACACACTTTTATGGAGATGAAAAGAAAGTAAAGGGAATTTAGTAACCTAATAACCTATTCAGTTGTACAACTGAATGCATTCCACTGAAATGTGCCTTTCGCATTTAACCCAACTCCTCTGAATCCGAGAGGTGTGGGGGGCTGCCTTCATCGACATCGGCTGCACCTGTTCCATCTGAAATCTGCGGCTACCATGGAAAGCACTGTTCATCTTACCCCGGCAGACACCAGTATAGTCATAACATCACTATCCTCCATATCAGATTTAACATCAGAGTCGTATTGAGCCCTGGGGGTCCAGACCTCCCCAGCTCCAGGTTTAGGGACAAGCTGTGAGTCATGGGGGGATATGATGCCTGCCAGCTGAGGCACTCTCAATACAGGGCCCTGAGGCTTTTGGTTTTCGTATCAGGTCAAAGGAGGCCCGCCAGACATTACAGACACCAGACCTGGGGTCAAATATTATTTAAAATAATTTCCAAATACTTTATCAGTGCTTTATTGAGCTTGCCTGGCTTAATGAACCAATAAAATAGTCTCAAAATGGCATACCCCACCCATTTGGTACTCCAGGCAGGCTAGAGCAAGCGCTCAAAGTATTTGAAAGATTCCAAATAGTATTTGAACCCAGGTCTGACAGAGACACACGTAACACAGACATCGGCAGACGTCCATAAAAGGAAGTGAAGAGAGGAGAGAGGGAAAAACAGAGAGGAAGAATAGATGGGAGGAGATTGGAGAGAATGGAGAGAGGAGGTTAGAGATGACATGGGGGTGAAGAAGCATGAGTGTGACGCCTTTCGTGTACACAACTCTTTTTATAGCCACCACCCATAGCCAGAACACCAAGTCATCTAATCAGAGTTAGCTGAAAGAGATCTACAGGCCCGTAACACTACACATGGATTGAATATGATGCCATGTTGTGAGTGTACAAAACATTAGGAACACCTTGCTAATATTGAGTTGCACCCCCTTTTGCCCTCAATTCGTCGGGGCGTGGACTCCACAAGGTGTCGAAAGCGTTCCACAGGGATGCTGGCCCCATGTTGACACCCAACGCTTCCCACAGTTGTGTCAAGTTGTCTTTGGGTGGAGGACCAGTCTTGACACACACCGGGAAACTGTTGCGCTTCAAAAACCCAGCACATTGAAAGGACATGGAAACATTGATTCAACCGGTTTGTGCTGAGAGGACCTCACTATTACAAGCACTCAAAACTTCCTACTGAAACGTATCCTTTCTAGTTTCTACTGCATTACCTGATCAACATAGGAACAGTGCAGAGCCGCTGTACTGAACTGAACACTGTAGGCTGAACTGACCCTCGGCTAGCATGATTTATGTCTATCAGAAACAGCTCCTGCTTAAGCCAGGGAAAAAGTCATTCCTGCGTGCTTGGGTAATACACGCACTGCGGTGACACACCATATATCTGCTAGCTAGGCTAATGAGATCCACATGACTTCCTGGTAACTGAATGACGGGGGGGGGGGGGGGGGGATACGAGACTCCCTGTATCCCCCTCTGACTTCCATACGGTCTCAATAAAGTGTCAAAAACCATGACGTAACATTTAACATGAGTTTTAGAACAGCGCTAGCTACAGAAGCCAAACTCTGCCAGAAACAAATGAACAGAAGCTATCAGAAAAGACGACAGTGGAAGAAAGTGGAAGAAACCCACCCACCATGTCACCAACCCAGCCAGCCAACTCACCCCTCTGGCTTGTCCTGGACCAGGCCCCTCATCTGTCCATGCATGGCATCCTGGATGTTGCCTGAGGAGTAGAGGCCTATGGGGGTGTTGTAGGCTGTGCTCACCACCTGGCGATGGTCGTCGATGTTAGCAGCAGCTATAAAGGGCTGGGCCTTGCGGTTGTGACCCGTACCAATGGGCTTGAACTCCTGAATGGCGAGGTGGAGAGAAAAAGACGAGGTGGTGATGTTCTCTGACTTATTTTTCTAGTTGGTAATTACTCACACAAACACCAACAGGTGTAGACACAAATGTATGTACACACAACTAAAACAAACAAAAACACACACAGGCAAACTCTCTCCCTCTCTCCCTCTCACCTGCTGCTCAGCCTCCAAGTTGATTTTGAACGGGTTGGCTTTCCCGTCTTCCGTGACTTGAGGCGACCATAGCCTGGTTTCTGGTCTGAGAACAAGAAACGGGTCATGATCAAACAGAGCTCACAGTCAACTCCCTCGACAGCAGGTGAAATGATTTTGACCATAGACCAAACATTGGTTTACATGGCAGCTGGGCCACAGTGCACTGAGCACTCATAAATCACACCCAACTTCACAGACTTCCTTTGGTGTGTATATGAGTGTGTGTGTATATATTAGAGAGTGTTTGAGTGTATAAGTGTGTCTGTCTTAGAGAGTGGGTGTGTGAAGCTCCTTTCTTGGCGTTTCACCTGGGTATGACATCAAAGAACAGGAATGCGAGAGCTCGTCTTTTGCCAGCTCTGGAACATTCTACATAAGATGGAACGTTCTACGTGGTATTAAAGATATCTTGGGATTCATCAAGTAAGTTCTGTAGTTAGTCAAATATGAATGTGTGTTTGACATGCTACACTATATATACACAAAAGTATGTGGACGCCCCTTCAAATTTGTGGATTTGGCTATTTCAGCCACACCCGTTGCTGACAGGTGTATAAAATCAAGCAGACCGCCATAACATCTCCATAGACAAACATTGGCAGTAGAATGCTCTTACTGAAGAGCTCAGTGACTTTCAAGGTGGCACCGTCATAGGATGCCAATGTCCGTCCTCCTAGAGCTGCTCCCGGTCAACTGTGAGTGCTGTTATTGTGAAGTGGAAACGTCTAGGAGCAACAACGGCTCAGCTGCGAAGTGGTACGCCACGGAAGCTCACAAAATTGGACCGTCGGGAGATCATGGAATAGGTTTCCATGGCCGAGCAGCCGCACACAAGCCTAAGATCACCATGCGCTATGCCAAGCGTCGGCTGGAGTGGTGTAAAGCTTGCCGCCATTGGACTCTGGAGCAGTGGAAACTCATTCTCTGGAGTGAGGAATCACATTTCGCCATCTGGCAGTCCGACCGACTAATCTGGGTTTGGGGGATGCCAGGAGAACGCTACTTACCCCAATGCATAGTGCCAACTGTAAAGTTTGGTGGAGGGGCTGTTTTTCATGGTTCGGGCTAGGCCCCTTAGTTCCAGTGAAGGGAAATCTTAACGTTACAGCATAAGACATTCTAGACGATTCTGTGCTTCCAACTTTATAGCAACAGTTTAGGGGAAGGCCCTGTTTCAGCATGACAAAAGCGAGGTCCATACAGAAATGGTTTGTCAAGATCGGTGTGGAAGAACTTGACTGGCCTGCACAAAGCCCTGACCTGAACCCCATTGAGCACCTTTGGGATGAATTGGAATGCCGACTGAGAGCCAGGCCTAATGGCCCAACATCAGTGCCCGACCTCACTAATGCTCTTGAGGCTGAATGGAAGCAAGTCGCTGCAGCAATCTTACAACATCTAGTGGAAAGCCTTCCCAGAAGTGTGGAGGCTGTTATAGCAGCAAAGGGGGGACCAACTCCATATTAATGCCCATGATTTTGGAAAGACGAGCAAGTGTCCACATACTTTTGGTCATGTAGTGTATTTGTATCATAGGATATGTGTATATCTCTAGTGAGTGTGTATGTGTATGCGGTCTGTTTCTGTATGTGAGGGTCCCACAGTGTGACCCCTGACCTCTGGACGGTGAGGATGAGCCGGTAGGTGGCGTCTTTGATCTTGTTCTGGGCCTCACAGTGCATCATGTCCTCCGCTGGGACCCCCTCGATGGCCAGGATGACATCTCCAGGACACAGGTTGGCCAGCGCTGCCTTACTGCCTGGAGTGATCTGCCCAGAGACAGACAGAGACAGAGACAGAGAGACAGACAGAGAGACAGAGAGACAGACAGAGAGACAGAGAGAGAGACAGAGAGAGACAGAGAGAGAAGGAGAGAGAAGGAGACAGACAGAGAGACAGAGAGAGAGAGAGAAAGAGAGAGAGAGAGACAGAGAGAGAGAGAGACAGAGAGAGACAGAGAGAGAGAGAGACAGAGAGAGAGAGAGACAGAGAGAGAGACAGAGAGAGAGAGAGAGACAGAGAGAGAGAGAGACAGAGAGAGAGAGAGAGACAGAGACAGAGAGCGGTGAAACATGATTGATTAATTCTTTATTAATTCTATTGTCACAAATTATTATAATAATGGTTGGTGTTGTTAGTGTTGTCTTCATTTACTTTGGTGAAGTAAGCAAATGTCTTCACTTTTCATACTTAGAAAGTGAACTGAACTGAAGTGAGGGAGAGCTTGAAGTGAGAACCCCGGCTGCTGCCGAGGTATATTTTTATGATTCTCTCCCGTATGTAACTCAGTACGACTTATAAAACCTGATCATTCAGAGAGAGACAGAGAGAGAGAGACAGAGAGAGAGAGAGAGACACAGAGAGAGAGAGAGAGACAGAGAGAGAGAGAGAGAGAGACAGAGAGAGAGACAGAGAGACAGAGAGAGGAGAGGGAGAGATCAGTGAGGAGCAGCTGTCTGCTGCTGTTAATTATCTACTATTAGACAGGCAGAAATGTGTGCCATATTTGTGTGGTTTCAGTCACACAACAACATGGGGACATCCTTCTTACCTCACCACACAAGCATGACATCTCTCACTCTCTCCCTTCCTCCATCGTTCCCTCCCTCCCCCATCTCTCCCCTCCCTCCCTCCCCCATCTCTCCCCTTATTTCTCTCGTTGTCTCTCCTGCACTCTTTCTTCTCATATTCAAACGGCACTTCAAAAGGCATAAACTGTCCTATGTATACCTAATTAATTAACACAATGTGGTTAGGTTGGCCGGCTGTATACCAGTGCCATCTCATCATCTGTCTGACTGATTGTAGTTGACTATCCTTAACTACTTCTGGTCTATGGAACCTCTAATACAAGCATACATTTGCGTTATTCCATAAATCTAATTCCTCCTAACACATGTCTTTGTCACAACATTGAAAATAGATTGGGAGAAGGTTGTTCATGAAATGACCATATGGCAACATTGTGACAACACAATTTTGAGGATAGGGTTGCTGCATTTTGTGCACAACAACCCACGACTATATGCTATTTCTGTTCCTACAAGTGTGTGTCCTGGCCTCCAGTGTCCTGGCCTCCAGTGTCCATGATTGAAACCTCTCGGTGTATAAAATCCTTTTCCCACTTGCTGGTATGTGAGCTTGTGCAAACCTTTTATTTCCCATCTCTCTGTGTGGACTAAGTAAACACGTGTTTTATCCTGCCGACTGACAGTATCCAGACGGAATAAGGACGCTACAAGAACGAGAGAGAGAGACAGAGACTGAGAGACAGCAGTTGAAGTTAAAACTTGGAAGTAGCCCGGGTTTTAACTTCAAACGTTCTCCCTCTTTTTTTGTCCATTTACTTCAAATGTTCTCTTTCTGTCTCTCTCTCTCTCTTTATTTCTCTCATTCTCTCATTCTCTCCATCTCGATGGGTTTTCCTCTCTGCTGGAAAGAGACCCATGTTGCGTTTTAGGCTCCACAGATGCAAGTTGAACTTTAAAAACCGTACTGTGCGTTGTAACTCTCACAAGGGAGACGTTACATTGAAGCTTGGGTCATAGCTCTATAAATAACCCAGGATGAGAGAGTCATGGGATGTGGAACATGAGTGATTTAAACAATTTAAACTTTGGCATTTCCATAGACAACCATCTGCATCTCCCTGTGATGTGCATCATTTTTACTAGTCTCTCCAGTCCAACAGCCAGTCACAAATCACTCCCTAACCCTTTCATTTGGCCCTTTAAATGTCTGCAGATCTGTACGGTGGAATCTCCTCCACTACACTGGAACCTATCCAGACTCCTCCGATCTGCAAACATTGAAGGGTTAGGAGGCGAATTGGGACCGGCTCCAAAAGTCTCCTGCATGGATGGAACCCTGGGTTGTGTTCAGGAGGGTCAAAGCATTTTGAAAACGGTTTGAAAATGGGGAGGTACTACCATAACTTACTACTGCCGCAGCTAATTTAAACATCCTTTCTGGATTCCCTCGTTTGCTGGAACCGGACAATGGACGTCAATTACTAATGTTTACTTTACACTTCCATTTGGAAACAAAAATCAACCAAAGAAAGGGGATGTTTTTGACCAAAAATGGCCTGGGAAGACACGGTCGAGACAAGGTCGTTGTTGGGGTTCAAGCTCTACGAGCGAGAGGAATGCGGCAGTGGCTTAATCTCATTACAAGTGAAGAGCCTTCAAACGAGAGCTAATAAGACCACGTAGAGAGGGTTTAAAAAGCTTAAAAAGCTTCGATCAATGACTGCTTTGTGAGAGGCTGGGAGTAAAGTGATGGGAGCTTGTCTAGTGGGTGGATTATGAAGGGATGTGTGCACACACAGACAGGGTCAAGGGTATATGAGGAGATTTAAATTAATAAAAATGAGTAAAATTGTAGTTAAGGTAATCTGACCCTAGATCTGTAGTTAGGGGCATCATCTAGGTGTTTGATAATAAACACTTGTTTGACATCATGGCAGACCCCCAAGTTTTTGTCCCTCCCTCCCTCCCTCCCTCATCAGCTTACGGTTCTCTGCTCACACAACAGGTGTGTAGTGTCCCTCAGGGGCCAGTGATTCAGAGATCTCCCTGGTAACCTTTTTAGCCCCCGGACCTGGTGCTAGGCCTAAACTTAGACACACGACAGTGATTACTGATACTCCTGATATCTCTATGGTTACACACACGTTAAAATACAATCTCCAACATATACATACACTCACAGACTGAGATAGACACACATACAAACAAACACACACACAAATGTTAGCACAAACACATGATGATCGCACACACAGAGTTTAATTTCTTAACTTAAGCTAAATTGAGGGCATTCTCAGAATAACTCCACCTAGATGCCCACCCAGGAGACTGCACTTTGGTCACCAGCTATTATTCCATTCCCAGCAGTCTGCGTTCATTCAGCTGCTGTGTGTGTGTGTGTGTGTGTGTGTGTGTGTCTCTGTGTGTATGTCAGTAGATGATGCAAACAGCTATTTCAAACTAAGCTGCTGATATTTACTGGAACACGGGTGTGTGTGTGTGTGTGTGTGTGTTCCCCCAACCATGCAGCCTTCCACCCCATGGAAAGACCCCTGCTGCATCACACTTTAACACACATCCCAAAGCACACATTCACAATCCAATAATCTTTCGCTGTAAGTATCTGGTCTGTTCTCTGTTAGGGAATGGCTAAGGTTGTGTCCAAATGGCCTGCTATTCCCTTTACAGTGCACTACTTTTGACCAGATTCCTATGGGCCCTGGTCACTATACAGGGAACATGTTTTCATATTACTGTCAGTCTTGTTTTAATACACTGAGCTCTTCCATGCTGTTCCTCATCCTAGCAAAGCTATTAAACTGAGACAAGAGGTTAAAGGAAAGGTGATCCAAGTATGCAGAGAGGAGAGAGAGAGAGAGACAGAGATACAGAGAGAGAGAGAGAGAGAGAAGGGGGGGGGGGGGAGAGAGAGACAGAGAGGAGGGGGGGAGAGAGAGAGAGAGAGAGAGAGAGAGAGAGAGAGAGAGAGAGAGACACACCATAGGCTAAGACAGAGCGGATCAACATAACACTCTACACACAGAACACAATGGTGGAACGGTTGAGTAAATCTGAATGTGTGTTCACTGTAGGAAGACACACACACACACAAATGCCTCCTCACCCACACAAAACACCTGGCCCCCTCAAAGATGCTCGAGCACACATCACACATACTGTAAACACACAATCACCCTTACCATTGTCAGTCTTTTCAGTCTAAAAGTATCAGGTACACTCTCTTACCCTGGAGATGGTGAGGGGCTGGTTGAAGTCCTTGCCCCCGGTCAGTCGGAACCCCCACGGGGCCGGACCGTTTAGGACAACGTCCAGTGGCATGTCCCTCTCTGTCCCTTGTCCCTGTGTCTCTGTTCCTGTAGCTGGAAGTACACTGGTGTGTGTGTGTCCTGTTCTCAGAAACAGAGCAGCAGGACGACTTACTCATGTACCCTTTTAAACAAGCAGAGTTTAAAAACCCCACCCCCTGAGTGAAGTCATTGGCATGACTCAGGACCAGAGTCAGCTCTCCCTCTCTCTTTCGGCTAGCGACACTTGCTACCGTTTTCCTTTACTTCTGTTTTGTATCTCTTCTGTTTCTCTCTCTCCCTCTTTCCACCTCAGACATAGCAGCTGTTTCTGAACGATACTGTACCTGTTGCACTTCAACTCATCCAACTCATGTAGCGTCATCCTCCTCCAGCAGTGTCTCTCTCTCTCTCTCTCTCTCTCGCTCCCTCTGTATGCCTATGAACATCCAGGGGAAGAGTGGAGGTAGGCCAGTGTCTGTGAGCGTGCGGCCCACGGTCTCTCCTCGTCCCTGGGTTGCCTCGGAGCCCTGCACTGGAGCTCTCTGTCCGGCTTCTCTTGCCCTTATTTGGTCTGCAGGCGCAGCTCCTCGCTAAGGCCCTGGAGGTCCCCCAGGCGCAGCAGCATTCCAGGCCCTATTGATCTGGAGCGAGCCCAGAGCTAGGGCTCTCCTCCCCGCCTCTCTTTCGCTCTCTTCGTTTAATTGGAGATCTCTCATTCTTTTTCTGTTTGTGTGATCTGGACACGAACCAAACTCCATTTCACTTCCTGTATATTTCTCTTTCTTTCTCTCGCATCTTCTTTCTCCCTTTCCACAGTGAGTGTTTAACAGAAACGGAGGCCGGAGATGTTTGCGTTCCAATTAGCGGAGGCAATTTTCCTTCTCGACCTCGCTCATGCTTAACTGAAACCGTTACAAAAATAACTAATGCAATTAACTCATCCGTCAAACACAAGCAGTTTCTTGTGTGTATATATGCACTGCAACAACGTTAAACGCACAGTAAGCATTGAAGCAAGATTATCTATTATAAAGTCGTCGGCCCTCCCTCTGTGCAATAAGTCTGCTTCCATAATGTCTATGGGGAGGAAGAAAGCCAATCAAAATAATGGATCGAATTATTTATTTTTTTTAAGGAGCCCAATTATGATGACATTAAAGTAGTTAATCCTCCCTTCAGTGTCGATCTCCTGAAACGGCTAACATAACTTCAAGACGTATCAGTCTGGGTTTGTTTGTGTAGTTGCCATGGGGGCTGGTTTAGGGAGGAGCTGACTCCTACACAAATAAAGGATGTCTGGAATGGTGTGCGTCTGTAGAACCAGCGTACACACACAAACACGTCTCCAAATACGTACCTACTTCACATAGAACAGTTGAAATCGTCTTGGTCCAACAATAATACAATACATATTGGGGCAGAGACTGAACTTTAACCTTTCCTGGAAGATACATACAGTTTACCAATAGAAAAAAGGGTATAACCAAACACAGCACAGCTTAAACAAAAGGCTCTGATGGAGACGATTTATGGCGAAACGTAAGCCTATTGGTTGTTCCTCCCATCAATAAATCTATCAGATTTACCCGGCAACAGAGTGCTCCTTTTTCTATTGGTTGTTTCTCCCATCAATAAATCTATCAGATTTACCCGGCAACAGAGTGCTCCTTCTTTATTGTCCCGGAGTCTCCAGTTGAAGTATCCTGGGGTAAGGAATGTTTTTTTTTTTTAGATACATACAGTTTAATTGAAATACAGTATCAAATGTACAGTAGTTCCTACGTGGACCACAGCAGAACTTAACTACTGTTTACCATGTTTTTGTCACACCAGTGAGAAAGGGAGTCCGCCTGTTATTGCGATGATCCAAAAAGAGAGAGAAAAATATAAATCAGGCAGTATTTATTAGGAATACAGTCCCCAAAAAATCATATATTAAAGCAGAAATAGAGAAAGATTGTAGAAAGACTTGTAATAAGAATGTCATTGCATCCACTTGAGTACACATTTAGACAACGCTGAGAATCCGCACTTGTAGGCCCCCTTTCAGATTCAATATAAACAACTCCAACGTGAACCGGTGATCCTCCAAAAGTCCATGTCTTCAGTCCGAAAGCTTTAAAGTCTCCGAAAGTGGTAGCAAAGGCAGAGTAGAAATATTTTAAACGTTACAGTCTATCCTTATTAAGTTCTGGGTAAAGTACATTCCTTCCTACTACCATTTAGTTCTCCAGAGAGGGTATCCCTGGTAACACTACCAAGGTACCACTTTACATTAAGATGCTCTTTATAAACAGCACCTTAAAGTAGTGTTACACACTGTTTTCTATCTAACGTTGCATAAATGTTGAAAATATTTATTTTTTTTGCACCATAGGGATATGGCGGTACGGCTGTTTGAGGAGAATGAGTTGGATGTAAGAAGAGGTGGTGTGAAAAAGTGACAAGAGAGAAAAGAAAGGCAACCCGAACAGATGGTGGGTGAGATAAGAAGAGTTTATAAAGCGGTGGATCATGTCATCGATTTACAGCTCCATACAAAAGTTTTACAAAAAAAAAAAAAAATGCGCCAACAGACACGCAGTGCTCTCACATGCCAGGGTTGTGTTCATTAGGGATAGCAACGGGGAAAAGTTTGCAAAAGAACACGAAAATGTGCATCTCTTATTGCACATGTCCAGGTAGTCCCTCCCTGTTTTCAGTCCGTTTTCTTCCGTTTGGTGCCTAATGAACACGACCCAGGGAAGGGTGACTGAAAACGGGATGGCGAGAAAAATGAATGAGAATAAAACCAACCAAAGACCAAAACCAAAAATGAAGTAATTACATATTAAGGTGCTTAAACGATTGTTCTGCGGTCAGTGTCCTTCCTCTATGAATACATACTCATTTACACACGAAAAAGGCAAAAAATAACTTCATAAATCAAATTCATTGAACACAAAAAGCCAAGTATGCCTAACAAATGTTATTCAAATACATTGTTAGAAGCCTTTGCAGTGACACTCTAATCTTTTCATTTATTCTGAACAGTAAAAAAGGTTGCCGTAAGAATTATCTAGAAGAAAAACAACTCCAGGAACATAACTGTATAATTCAATACAATTATTTTACGCCGCTTATCTGATTATATTAATTTAGAGTGAAGTACAACATCCCATTTGGACAAAGGCAATGAATGCGGCGACAACGTTAGCTATGTAATTCCTAACACAGTTTTCAACAGCAATCTTAAAAAGAAAACCTCTTCATAGAATAATATAACGTCATTTCAAAAAGGAGGGTGTTATTGTTGAGACCTGACAATTAGTCAAAAGTACACTTCACCACAGTACACTTCACCTTAGGCCACTTCAGCTAGAAGTACACAAAGTAAGCTGAAAAAACGTATGTGGCTCCATCCATTCCATGAGTTATATCTATGGACGGAGACATCTAAATGACGTCTTATCAATATTCAATACTTTTCCCATTATAAATATCTTTACACACCAAAAAAGTGGGTTGCTTTTGCATATGTTTTTCCAACGGTATCAAAGCTCTAAAGCCCTATCGACAACCCAATCTAGCTCTCACTTGTAAAATCCGTAGTGTACTCATGTTTTAATAATAAACTCTATAACTATTATTTTCCTTCAAAAGTACTGATGTACTGTACTTGTTCAAACCAAAGGGTTAAAAAAAAAAAAAAAAAATCAACGATTGCCACTTCCAAATTTGCAATAACTCGCCCATAAAGAAAGAGCTTGCAAACACTATAATGAGAAACTGGAATTGACTGAAGGCCCACAGCAGGCAGATGTCCAGAGCCTTCTGGTGCGAATAGAAGGCTGTGGAAATATATGCTCACAATATCTATGCATTTGCCTCCAAACATTTCATACCCTATCCCCAGGGTATCCCCTGGTATCCAGCAACACTTTGGGGGTACCATGCATTACACAGCATCATAATTTGCACTTGGGGGAAATAGGTGAGTGTTCCTGTGTTGGTGTAAAGTAAATATGAAAACCTATTTTGTACTAATAATGCTGTGGTTGTTTCATGGTGCGTATTGAGAGATGCTGTGGATAAGAGCATTTGCCAAACGACTAAACATTGAAAATGTGTTGCTATGACAATACTGCTCTGAAAATACCAACCTGCCCCCCCTCTTCCAGATAATACACTTAGGGGGGGGGAGGGGGCGGGGTCTGAATCGATTTAACACTGAAGAAAAAGGGAAAAGAAACATTTCCAAAACCAAGATGGCTGACATGATGATGTCAAGGCAACCCTGAGTGGCATCTTCAACTCTTCTTTGCATCTTTAACGCATCTTTACCATATTTGACCTTACTGAATGTTACACAATCAACTTATCAACGCAAGTTATTACAATACTGGGTTAAAATAGATCTAATAAATCAAATAAAAGCAGATGTCAACACTAAAAAAAAAAGGTGGCCATCTTGTTTTTCTACCCTTCCTTCAGTATCTGAGGTGACAGGAATACAAAAGTTTGGATCGTCTACCTCTTCTCGATCATTTAGAAAAGAATCGTTTAGTTAGTGAAATAGTCTCCGGTAGAGTTGGCTAGTTAGAGCTTAAACTAAATATTTGTTGTGACGTTGTCTCGCGCGCTTTGGGCAAGGCTTCTTGGATGTCCCGACGTAGTGGGGTCGTGTTGCTCCGGGGTGAAGTTTCCCCTGGGTACAGATCTAGGGTCAGCTTCCCTCCCCCTCCCCAATCCTAACCTTAACCATTAGTGGGGAAAACTGACCCAAATCAGTATCTAGGGGCAACTTCACCTTCACTCCAGGTTGGCTGTGTCCAATTTGGGTTGTGCTAGAGACGGGGCGGTTCCTAGTAAGGAGGGTGGACCGGATTCATTAGAGTTTCTTGACGTAGTTTCCTGGGAAGGTTCCGAACTGCTTGCTCCGTCGAGAAGTCCCTTCGCAAAAACACAAAAAACAGAGATGCCATTATTCCACTGTGCGTGGACACCCGCGGTGACACAATGAAACGTCACTGTAGGTCGTCACTGTGACGGAGAATGTGTTTAATAAGGGCTAATAATAATAATCACCAATGGAATGTGTCCGTTTACGTAGCCCATTAGAAGTGACTGATTCTAGTATATCAGTGGTTCTTATATGCAGAGGGCACTATCCAGACAATTCTAATATTGCAAAAAACACTAATGATTCCATGTACTCTACATCCAAACCAAAGTCTAGTTTTTCAGCAGCTGTGTCTAGTCAGCAGCATTGCTACCACATTAAAATGTAATTAACATCCAGATCAGGAAATTAAAGATCTCGTCCAGCTATTTGGCAAGGTTTCACTGAGGCCCCCATAAAAACCCAGTGCAACATGGCTGGATGTTGAAGGAAGGAAGGAAATACAAGGACCTAGAAGTGAGGGGTCAAATGTATTCTCAGTGCAACCAGTCTTTAGTGGATAATACTGCTAGAAATGGATTAAGTGGACATTTCAGAGTGGGAGAGGGGAAGGCCCTGTCCTGAAACAACTCCTAGCCCCTACTCCCTAGACACTTCGACTAGCCCCTACTACCTAGGCACTTCCACTAGCCCCTACTCCCTAGGCACTTCCACTAGCCCCTACTCCCTAGGCACTTCCACTAACCCCTACTCCCTAGGCACTTCCACTAGCTCCTACTCCCTAGGCACTTCCACTAGCTCCTACTCCCTAGACACTTCCACTAGCCCCTACTTCCTAGGCACTTCCCCTAGCCCCTACTCCCTAGGCACTTCCACTAGCCCCTACTCCCTAGACACTTCCACTAGCCCCTACTCCCTAGACACTTCCACTAGCCCCTAGTCCCTAGACACCTCCACTAGCCCCTACTCCCTAGGCACATCCAGTAGCTCCTAGGCATTTATAAATCTGAGAGGACTGCATAGATCTAAGTAGTGTGGCTGGCCTATCAGAGGGCAAGGTGGGACTATTACCACATTTCTTATCCTATCAAAGTCTTTTAGATGTACGCCCTAAGTGCCTATAGGCTAGATGTACTGCCTGTGCCCTGAGGACGACAACCAAGGAACTCCAGCACCACCTACTGGTGAGAGTGGGGTATGAGTTGAACATAAATGCCACACAGTATCCACTGCTGCAAATCTAACTGCAGGGCTCTCCCAACTCTGTTCCTGGAGAGCTACCGTCCCGTCCTGTAGGCTTTCACTCCAACACTAATCTAGCGCACCTTATTCTAATAATAGCTGAATCAGGTTAGTTACAACTGGGGTTGGAGCAACAACATACAGGAGGGTAGCTCTCTAGGAACAGGGTTGGAGGGTCCTCCTTAACCTTGAAACCTTTTCCGGTCTTCTGTCATGACTGGCTAGACAACAGCAAGTTGTTCTGCAGGCTAGCTTTTCAACAATCAAGTACTGTGATTCTGTGAGTATTCATTCTCCTCTCTTACCGACAAACCAGCCGTCGTCACACTTCTCCATGACGTCCACGATGTCCCCCTCCTTCAGCTCCAACTCGTCCTCGTTACGGGGCAGATAGTTGTACAGGGCCTGGAACCTGTGGAAGAAACATGGCCCACACCGCTATAGCTTTGTGATAAGATCATTATTAAATGGTTGATGTTGATGTAGGCAGGTAGTCTAGCGGTTAAGAGCAATGGGCCAGTAACCGAAAGGTTGCTGGTTCGAATCCCGGAGCAATTGCTCAAGTGCCCTTGAGCAATTGCTCCTTATAAGAGTGTCTAGTAAAATGTATGTTGATGGTAATGCTGATTGTACAAGATAATACCGATAATATCAGACTCCACATTCAATAAAAATAACGGAGAACATCTGAGATGACGATGATGTTGTTGATTACTAGAATAACCCATGGGGCCGCAACCATGGAAATATAACCCACATAACTATAGTGCTATGAAAAGATAATTTTTGTACTTACTGGTCTCCTCCACCATGGAGCGAATCCTGCACAATCCTCTGAGAGAGAGAGAGAGAGACAGAGACAGAGAGAGAGAGAGAGAGAGAGAGAGCGAGAGAGAAAAATGTAATCATATGGCTCCAAACCCCTTTCAGATGAGAACAGAAACAAATAAACCCCCAAATCCACTCCTTAACAAAAACACACACAATCTCAATGCTCAAATCGCCTACAAGGCAATAAATGCACTACAATGTAGTCAAACAACATCATGCACTGAAATCCAGGGGTCACCAACAGGGTATTATTAGAGAACAAAGACTACATTCCCCACAATGCACAGCTGCTAGTGTCACGCCCCTACCCTTCGACCTCTAACAGGCGACAGACAGGACCTTCGGGTCGCGACGGGGCTACGTGGGGGTTTACCATCGACCGCGAGGAGGTCGTGCTTAAAATGAGGCTGAAAGAACCAGAAATGCGACACAACAACAAGACAGACGGCCGTCAGCCTTTTCAGAAAGAACAAGAGCAGCCATTTTGACCACAGAGACTCATTGGTTTTGTCCCAAATGGCAGCCTATTGCCTAATATAACGCACCATTTAGTTTTTAGGTTAGTGCATTATATAGGGGATACAGTGCCATTTGACACAAAGACACTTTAGAAGCAAACTCCTGAGCACTCACTAGGTTCATGCTGTATGCAAAGGCTGTCTTCCCATGCTTACAAAGGCATACACAGTTTATACAGTATAGATGATTTATACACTTCTTATCGGCTACAAACAATACATCTACAAGAAGCTAGCCTGGGTACACACACTGGTGATCTCTCATATTAACACTCTGGAATACACTGAGCGTATGGGCATCTGCAACCAGGCGTCCAACATGCTGCTTTGTTACCACACAGACGCTCACACACTTCACTGGTCCAACAGGTGATTCATACAAATGAATTAGGCCACAACACACACACAGTCTGTCAGGTTTAATATAGATTTGTTGTAACGCAGCACGAGCACCTGCAGTGGCTTTTACCTTGATCTTAGGAGACCTAGGCTCTGGAAAGGGTACGACTGGAGGGGAGGGAGGGAGAGGAGGAGGAGGAGAAGAGGGCGGAGGGGAGGATGGGAGCGCCTGTTGTGAGTCAGGGATGGGGGAGGTCGGAGGAGAGGGATGGGGCGGAGGAGGGGAGACCAGCGGTGGGATGGGTCGGTGTGAGGCCAAAAGGGAGGAAGAGGGAAGGGGGGGAGGAGTAGAGGACGGGTGGGAGGTAGGGAGGGGTGAGGTGGTGGGAGGAGGAGAGGTGAGAAGGGGAGAGGAGGGTGAAGGAGAGGAGAAGTGAGAGGTAGAGATGAGGGAAGTGGGGGGAGGAGAGCAGGGTGGCACAATGTGTTGCGAGGAGGAGCGGGGGATGATGAGGGAGGAAGGTGCCGAGGTGCACAAAGTGCCGAGACAGTGGGAAGGATAGACATCCTCCTGGGAAGGGAAGGAAAATGTGACAAACTTCTCCTCAGTCACATAAAATCATCACACCCAGCGTCAAACCTCGAGCTGAATCAACATTCCAAAAGTTAGGTTCATTATCAAAGCATTATTCTGCATAATCATGTAAAATGAGCCAGAGAAAGGCATGATGTGAAACTAGACTACAGTATAGGTCAGGGGTTAGGGTCAAGTCCATTTCAATTCATGACTGAAAAGCCTCCATGTATCCAAACGTATCCAAGCCCTGGTTAAACCTGTATTCACCATTATGATAAGTACATCTTAAAAACTGCTGGGAATTGGCTCGTGTTAGGCGTAAGCAAGCATGTGTGTATGCTTAAACTGAGTCTGAAACCTGGTCCACACATCATGCACTACCTCTGTTTTCAGCCCCTCTCTGTGGACAGTTATAGTACCACAGTCTACATCAATGCTCCTTTCTTCCTCCTCCTCCCTTTCTTCTTCTTCTTCCCCTCCTATAGCTTCCTCCTCTTCCTCAATGTACAATGTCATCGGCCTCTGAGACCCCGCCGTCCGCCTATTCACCCTTTTCACCCTTTTTGATTGGCTGTCCTGCGTGATGGACAGGGGCTGCCTAGTCACAGGCCTATGAAACTCCGCCTCTTGCCTAACCCTGCTCTGTGATTCGTTGGTCAGTGCCACGTGCGGGGGTTTCGCGGCCGGCCTGAGAACCTCCCCCCCGTCTTCGTCACACATGGGCTGATCCAGGATCATAGACAACAACTGATCATAGGGATCTTCCACTTGCTGCTGAAGAGAGGGGGGTTCCGTTTTTAGTTCTAGGGATACTGGCTGAGCACTTGGCCTGTACCATGGCAACAAATCTGCGGGGGTGTCTGCCGGGTCGGGTTCAGTGCAGAAGAACCCCCCACTGCCTGCTAGGGACAGTGGTTCGTTTTGTTCACAGTCTCTTAGGCCCCTCTCTTCGAGGTATCCCAGGAAGGAGTCGGGCACGGGGGAGGCAGAGGGAGAAGAGGAGTCAGGAGGAGGGGGCGGAGAAAAAGGAGGGGCGGATGGGGAGGAGTCTATGTCAAACAGCCACTGCTTGACAGCTGGGTGGGAGGTGACGAGACGACTGGATGC
This sequence comes from Thymallus thymallus, assembly GCA_023634145.1. Taxonomy (NCBI): domain Eukaryota; kingdom Metazoa; phylum Chordata; class Actinopteri; order Salmoniformes; family Salmonidae; genus Thymallus; species Thymallus thymallus. The sequence continues at coordinate 11,429,135 of CM042424.1, forward strand.
GTTTCGCAGCGGAGGGGTGAGCCCTCGTTTGGGTGGCGCGGGAGGGGTGGCCCTCCGTTCTTGAGCTTCCAGGAAAGGGAGGAGTCTCGGGGGGAAGGGTGGCGGCGTGGGTGGTACGGGGCTATCAGAGGAGGGGGGGCCGAGCGTGAGGGAAAGCCACTCGCTTGTGACAGCCTGCAGATGGAGGGTCTTCACGGGAGGAGGAGGGGTGTGGGGGGAGGGGGGTGTGGAGCGAGGAGGATGGTGGTGATGGAGGGAGGGAGAGAAAGAGAAGGGGGAGAAAAGCAAAGACTTACACACCAGGAGTGGAGCGGTGTGAGGGACTTTGAGGGGAAAGAGGAGATGAACAAAAACTCCTCCACACTGCTAGTCCCGCTCCCTGCCATCCAAACCCAACAGTACCATCTCTACCCTGCCAGCCAAACCCAACAGTACCATCTCTACCCTGCCATCCAAACCCAACAGTACCATCTCTACCCTGCCAGCCAAACCCAACAGTACCATCTCTACCCTGCCATCCAAACCCAACAGTAACATCTCTTCCCTGCCAGCCAAACCCAACAGTACCTCTCTACCCTGCCATCCAAACCCAACAGTACGTCTCTACCCTGCCATCCAAACCCAACAGTACCTCTCTACCCTGCCATCCAAACCCAACAGTACCATCTCTACCCTGCCATCCAAACCCAACAGTACCTCTCTACCCTGCCATCCAAACCCAACAGTACCATCTCTACCCTGCCATCCAAACCCAACAGTACCTCTCTACCCTGCCATCCAAACCCAACAGTACCTCTCTACCCTGCCATCCAAACCCAACAGTACCTCTCTACCCTGCCATCCAAACCCAACAGTACCATCTCTACCCTGCCATCCAAACCCAACAGTACCTCTCTACCCTGCCATCCAAACCCAACAGTACGTCTCTACCCTGCCATCCAAACCCAACAGTACCTCTCTACCCTGCCATCCAAACCCAACAGTACCATCTCTACCCTGCCATCCAAACCCAACAGTACCTCTCTACCCTGCCATCCAAACCCAACAGTACCTCTCTCTCATTCTCTAGCACATAAAGGGCTTTATATATTGTCGTAGGGTTGATTAGTTAAAGACAGTGATATGACAATCATACACACCGGGGCAACTGGCTGCTCACTGACAGAATTCAAATCTGCCAAGACAGAGAGTCACTATTGGTTTACTCCCGTTTGGGCCCTCCCCTGAGGTGTGTCTCAACACTAGTAAGAGCCAATAGTGGCTGAATAGTGAAGTGTATAAAATGGCTGTGGGGTGAAATTTCCCCATAGTTACAGATCAAGGATCAGCTCCCCCTTCCCCAATCCTAACCTTAACCATTAGTGGAAGAAATGCAAAACTGACCCCAGATCAGTGTCTCAAAGCAACTTCACCCTGCACCAGATAACATGTGGCTGGAGTAACTTTAAAAATCAGAGGATGGGCTCATTGTAACCTCCACTGGTGACTACATACTGCAACCAGTAACCTGCTCATTGGGTGCTGCACTGTGGCTGTTCTCTGCTTCAGCCTAATGTGTGTATTTGTACTGTATCCCAGAGCAGAAGACACATTTCCAGTCTTGTATGAACTAATTAAATACTCTTCTTCTTCAGCCCCTACCTTTGTGGGAGTGGAGCCCTGTGTCCTGTTGCCGGGGTAGCCGTGGGGGTCTGGGTGGTGGGAGGGGGCGGGGCTCTTGGAGGGCGAGCGTTTGACCAGATCTATATAGGCCACGGGGAAGATGCCCTGCTTGGTGGTGTCTGGGATCTTCCCCTCGTACCAGTTCTGGTCCACCTGTCTCAGCAAGACCACCCGCTCACCCTGCAGAACATACACACGCATGTAAACACACACACACATATGTGCATGTCAACACACACACGGAAATGAAGACACGTCAGTGAACAGACATGCGCATTGAATCACGCACAATCACACCAACACACACACACACACACACACTCCTTACCTTGCGGAGGGACAGCTCCACGTTAGTGTCAGCGTTGAAGTTGTAACGGGCCACTCCCTCCCCGATCTCTCTGACGTGTGCTGGTGGAGGAGGTCTAATCGGCTGCTGCTTCTCTGGCAACGGCATCTTCTGTGTGTGTGTGTGTGTGTGTGAGAGAGATAATTAATAAATTAAACACAATGCTGGGTGACACACACACATATAGTCTTGTATAACTAATCTTGTGGTGACACACAGTTCAGTCCCATTCAAAATCCTATTTTCCATTACCCCTAACCCGTACTCTTACATTAACCCTAGCTCTATCTCCTAATCCTAAACCTAATCCTAACCCCAACACTAATTCTAACCTTAACCCTAAACCCCCTAGAAATAGCATTAGACCTCGTGGGGACCAACAACACGTTCCTAAGTCGGTCACATTTCTGTTGGTTTACTATTCTCCTGGGCACTTCTAGCGGTTAAGAGCGTTGGGCCAGTAACCGAAAGGTCACTGCTTCAAATACCCCCCGAGCCGGCAAGGTGGAAAAATCTACCGTTCTGCCTTTGAGCAAGGCAGTTAACCCCCAACAACTGATCTCCGGCGCTGATTCAGAGGGTTGGGTTAAATGCGGAAGACATTTCGGTTGAATGCAACTGACTAGGAATCGCATTTCCCTGTCCCCCAACACATTCACTGCCCTCTACCTCTATGTAGGAGATGGGGAAGATGCCCAGTCGTCCGCGGTGCTCTCCCTCGTACCAGTTGCTGTCGATTTGTCTGACGATGTTGACCGCGTCGCCCTTCTTGAACGTTAGCTCTCTGCAACAACGGTCACAAGATGCTTCTTAACCCCCAACACCTGTCTCTATGGGCCGGCTTCCCAGACCAAGCCCAGTCCTGAACTAAAAGTCATGCTCAATAGAGAATCTCTATTGAAATTGCTTTTCAGTCAAGGACTGGGCTTGGTCTGGGTCTGGAAAACCGTGCAGGAACCAAACCCAAAACCCTGGTGTTGGCAGCACTGTGTCGGAACATTGTGGGAGGCAACCTGGATGTCTAGAGACTAGCCAAGCACCATTTTAGTATGAAGAGCAATGGCAGCAACAATTGTCCATGCATGCCTTTCAAGGTAGGGAGTTTATTAAGCAGGCGGATGTGAAGGTAAGCAACTGCTTTTTAACCTAAAATTCATTACCCACTGCACCATACCAGTGTCTATAGTATGCCAACAAAGCCATTTTCTACGCTCCGTAGTAAAACACAAATAAGAGGAAGAGTCCTAGAAAAACGATTTATCTTTTTCATAAAAAAAACATAGCAGTTTTCACTTGTAGACACTGGAATGGGCTGAAGATCATGAATATGAGGTTATTGCCTCTAACTGAGATTAAAGGCAAAATCGGCAAAAAAAAGTGGACTGTCTGTTTCAAGCGCCATGCCCAGCCTACATGCTTCCAAACGAGTGCAGCGCACACCAAGGTCCCTGTATCTCCCCTCCACACGTGCATTTCAGTCACTCTACTCACTTAGCAGTCTGGGCCTTAAAGTCATATACAGCTCTGGCAGGCTGTTTCTGATGGAGGAGAGAGAAGAGAATGAGTTGGGTCATCTGCTTATGGGAGACCTATGAAGATGAAGATGAGAGTTAGAGAGAGAGAGAGAGGTAGAGAGTTAGAGAGAGAGAGAGAGAGAGGTAAAGAGAGAGAGAGAGAGAGAGAGAGAGAGAGAGAGAGAGAGAGAGAGAGAGAGAGAGAGAGAGAGAGAGAGGTAGAGAGGTAGAGAGGTAGAGAGAGAGAGAGAGAGAGGGGTAAAGAGAGAGAGAGAGGGAGAGAGAGAGAGATAAAAAGAGAGAGGTAGAGAGAGGGGTAAAGAGAGACAGAGAGGTAGAGAGAGAGAGATAAAAAGAGGTAAAGAGAGAGAGAGAGGGAGAGAGAGAGAGATAAAAAGAGAGAGGTAGAGAGAGGGGTAAAGAGAGACAGAGAGGTAGAGAGAGAGAGATAAAAAGAGAGAGGTAGAGAGAGAGAGAGAGAGGGAGAAAGAACAGCCATGTGTTACGAGATATGATACAATTATGTTGAAATGTAAAGCTTATCAGGACAGTGAAACGATTCTTATTGAATCAATCAACCAGGTAGAGAAGAAAATCATCCAGGTAGAGAGGAAAATCATCCAGGTAGAGAAGAAAATCAACCAGGTAGAGAAGAAAATCATCCAGGTAGAGAAAATAGCCTACTAAAAATAAAATAAAATATAATGCATCTTCTAAATAGGAGGAGTGCCAGTGTTTCCCCCTTGCGTTGAATAGACGGGGCGTCTAGCTCTTTGGACCACACATAAAAGATTGTGGCTTCAATTGATTTGAATTGAAAATGTTGCAGATTTAATACGCCCCGCCTGGAAAATAAATAATCTATGGGAAACACTGGGATGTACTGGTTTAGCTAGTCTCGCGATGCTATACTTCCAAGTCTCATTCATCACTCGGCTATTGGGGCCTCAAGGTTAGCCTGGAATATCAAAATTCTGGTTTAGCTACCTCTCTGTCCGGGGTGGCTCGTCTGGTCTGCCCACGTCCCCCGTCGCTGGTGGTGGTGCTGGAGGCATCCTGCTCTGTGGAGGCAAACAGCACAAGGGGTCAAGGGTTATCATGAGGGTCAACAAAAACAGAGTTACCATGGCGATGGGACGACACATGCGCAGCGAAACACCAGGATTCATGTTCAGAAGGGGGGCGAAACTGTTACAGCATGCTCAGATAGAAATATATTGTGCAGAAACTGACACAATTGTCTTTGATGAAGAATATCATGTTGGGTCTGTTCGTTACATTTCCAATGGAAGGGTTCAGAAGGGTGAAGCGTTGCAGGTGGAAATGCTACATTATAGAGGAATGTCTGTTCTATTCAACATATTCTGTGTTTTAGCGTTCTGTAGCGTTGCGCCTCCCTGAGGTAAACCACGTTGGTTTACGCAATGGGTGATGATGTCATTCGGGGTAGTGATGTCATCCAGGAAATGAGTGTCGGGCAGGAAATGACAAAATTAAAATTATAATAAATTAATTAAAAAATGCTTTTTATTTCCATCTCGGGGAGAACACATGGTTTGGATAGTGTAACACAGTATGATTAAAAAAGGAAAAGCACGTGACAAAACGGGAACAGAGCATTTGGACAGAAGAGAACAAAAGGATCCGTCATTTATACCAGCAAGCACATACAGTGAGCGCCAAAAGTATTGGGACAGTGACAATTGTTGATGTTGTTTTGTCACGTATTCAAAAAATATATTGATGAACCGTCCATATCGGGATGTCTCATGGTCTGACAAACACCGCTGTAGCTCGGCCACCTTCAACTGCAGATGCGGAAGGCCGCCATAAGCGGATGAGGTAGATTGAGCCGCGGCCCATGCAATATCTATAGCTTAAACAGACTGATTTCGATGTGGATTCTCTAATTATGATACTTCGATTGACGCACGGCTGTGTCAGACTCTTAAGTCGTTGTATCATTTCAAATCCAAAGTGCTGGAGTACAGAGCCTAAACAAAAATGGTGTCACTGTCCCAATACTTTGAGCTCACTGTAGATTCCCAAAATATATTAATCCAATAGATAAACCATCCATAACAAAATCATAAATATAAGTGGTTCAACATGAAATAAAGTGGCACATAACAAAGGAGAGTGAAACAATAAAGCAAAAACAACAACTGGGTAACATCTGCAAAAAGAGAAATACACCAACAATAACACAACCAAACCTAGTCATGGATCGACCGATACATCTCAGTCAACACAATCATTTAACCATATAAGGGAATGAAGAGGAAGCATGCGGCCCCTGGGTGTCTTGAGGATGAGCCAATAGGAACAGGGCTTCTTTAACCTCAGCTCTGTTCATTGGCCCATTGCTGGTAGGAGGGGAGGTGGTCACAGGCAGGCAGTACTGGGGAGAGTCGAGAAGGGAGATGATGGACTGAGGGCTGGTGTGTGTGTACTGTGTGTGTGTGTGTGTGTGTGTGTGTGTGCGCTCCACCTGCGTTGCCGTTGCCTGGCTCCTCTTCATAGTCGTTGTTATTGGAGGCATCTGTATGGCGACTGTAACAGGCACTTAGCGGAGACTGTAGCTGCGGAGACTGTAGCCGCGGCGATGAGCCGTACCCCGTTGGACTCCCGTCAGGGTACGAGGAGCTCGAGGAGGGACCGCCCTTGCGGCTCCCCCTCTGTCCCCGCAACGAGGAGCTCCTCTCGGGCACATCTGGGAGGATCTCAGCCAGTAGCCTCCGGAGGATGCTATCGTCCGGTAGCCTAGAGCCGCGCCGGCCTCGCTCCGCTTGGATGTGCTCATAGATATCCCTCAAGGCCGCATCCAACGCTTCATAGATGGCTTCTTTAGATTTGGGCCTGGTACTTCGACCTCCACTACTCCTTCTCGAAGTGGGTGGAGAACCGCCCTTTTTCCTCCGGAAAGGCACGGGGCTGACCAGGAAGGCCAGCTTGGCCATCCCCTGCTGGGTTTGGGCCGCTTGGGACAAGGGGGGTAGGGCATGGTGGTCCACTCCGCTCCCTCCCCTTTCCCCGTGTCTGGTTTGCTGTGTCTGGTGGGGTTTCTGTCGGAGCTCCTGGCGGGCCTGCTCCCGCTCGTGGCGCAGCATGGTGGTGAAGCGGGTGTTGGAGGCCGGGCAGCGTCCTTTACACGAACTGATGAGGTGACGGTGCAGGTAGCCCTGGCCCTGACCAAGAGACTGATGACTGGGGTTGTGGTGGCTGTGGCTGTGGTGGCTGTGGCTGTGGTGGGAGGTTGGGCCGTAGAAGCTCTCGACTGACGAGGTGAGCGAGCAGTGGTCGAAGTCGCTCTCGCTGTAGAAGGAGGATCCTTCGACTTGGACAAAGTCACTGAGGTCCGAGGCGGCCGCATCCTGCTCCGAATCAGAGTACTCGCCCCCGGGGACAGCAGCACGCTGAGGAACGAGGGGGGTGGGGGAATCACGGTGGTGGGGGTCCGGTGCGAGGCGGGGCTGACCCTCGGGCGGGCTCCTCGCGCCCTGGTGTGTGTGATGGTGGTCCAAAGCGTGATTGGACATCCCGTTCCCATTCCCGTTGTTAATGTCCTCTTCTAGCAGAGACTCGATGGAGAAACGTCGTTTGGGGTACCCGGGTGTCTCCCTGCCCCCGCCTCCTCCTCCCCAGCTACTACTGGCGCGGGACGATGACCCGCCAGGCGTGGTTGCGCCGGAAGGGACCTCGCTATCGCCCAAGTCGGGCATGGACTTTGACTTCTGGATGAGTTGCTCGTACGTGGAGATGCGCGTTGGCACAGTATCGCGAGGGACCTCCAGGCCCCACGACGGACCCCAGGGGGAGAGTTTACGGGGGAAGAGGTGCGGCTGGCACTCCAGCTCCAGGATGCGTGCGCGGACCGAGCGGATGACGTCAGAGGGCAGCAGCTGGGCGCGGTCGATGTGGTGCATCTTGCGGTAGAGCTTCAGGAAGCCTGGCGCGTCGTGGGCGCGTCGCGGGCGAGGCAGGGAGCAGGTAGAGGACGAGGCGGTTTGCCCCGATGGGTTGTCAAATACCAGTGACCCGGCGCTCTCAGAACGGGTAGCCTTGTGCCCGCCAGTGCCACCCGGGTGCCCGCCGTCGAGCAGGTTGTCGCAGCTACGCGACTTCAGCTTTGCGGGCGAGGGCGGCGCGTCTTCGGCGCTGCTCCATGTCTCGGCGTCCTGCCGGCGCGTCTGCCAGCCGTTCTTGAAGCATATGGCACGCTTGAGGGGCGAGGAGGGCGAGGAGGCGGCCCCCGGGTTGGCATCATCGTCGTAGCGACGGCGGGCGAGGTTGGAGGGCATGGGGGTGAGAGGGGAGCGGAGGTACGGGCCCGGGGAAGAGCTCAAACTGGGGGAGCAGGTCATGTCGCACGCGTCCCCACCTTTCAGACGATCCCATAAACCAGAGCAGCGTGGTAGAGGAAGAGAGGACAGGATATTAAACCACAGAGAGAAAGAGAAAGAGAGAGAAATACAGAGATAAAGAAAGAGACACTATAACAGAGCACTTGAACATGCAATGGTGCAGAGAGGACAGGAACGAGAGAGAGGATAAAACGGAGCACTTGAACATCAGTTCCATTGTGCCAAACACAGAGGACAATGTTGGAGAGAGTGGACAAAACATTAAGAACACCTGCTCTTTCCATGACATAGACTGACCTGGTGAAAGCTATGATCTCTTATTGATGTCACTTCAGTCAGTGTAGACGAATGAGGAGACAGGTTAAAGAAGGATTTTTAAGCCTTGAGACAATTGAGACATGGATTGTGGCGCAGTGGTCTAAGGCACTGCATCTCAGTGCTAGAGGCGTCACTACAGACCCTGGTTCGATCCCGGGCTGTATCACAACCGACCATGATCGGGAGTACCATAGGGCAGCGCGCAAATGGCCCAGCGTCGTCCGGGTTTGGGAAGGGTTTGGCCGGTGTAGGCCGTCATTGGAAATAATAATTTGTTCTTAACTGACTTGCCTAGTTAAATAAAAAACATTGTGCATTTAGAGGGTAAATGGGCTAAAGATTTAAGTGCCTTTCCCCTGAGTATGGTAGTAGGTGCTAGGCGCACCGATTTGTGTCAAGAACTGCTGGGTTTTTCACGCTCAACATTTTCCTGTGTGTATCAAGAATGGTCCACCACCCAAAGGACATCCAGCCAACTTGACACAACTGTGGGAAGCATCGGAGTCAACATGGGAGACGCTTTCAGCACCATGTAGAGTCCACGCCCCGATGAATTGAGGCTGTTCTGAGGGCAAAAGGGGGTGCAACTCAATATTTGGAAAGTGTTCCTAATGTTTTGTCAGTGCAACAGAAACAGATGTACAACTGACAAAAGCAGATAACGAAAAGATGACAAAACAGTACCGCTAATCTTTTCTGTTGTCACCACACTGTGAGAGAGAAAACCTGTGAACATAATGAAGGGAATTTGATGACACTACAACAGATTTTGTTACACAAGAACGTTGTTTCCCAATCCATTCCTGGGGGGGATCCCGATGGGGGTGCACATTTTTGTTCCAGCCCAGCACTAACACACCGATTCGACTAATCAACGGCATGGTTATATATTGATGTGTCGATTTGTTTGAGACGCATGTTAGGGCTGGGCTTGGACAAAAATGTGCACCCCCCCTGAAATGGATTTGAGAATCACCGCGTTAGAACGTTCTCATTGGCTTGTCGAACATCGTTGTTTTATTTACAGTGTCAACACAAGGTTATAGAGACTGGGTTGGATGCTCCTTGACCTGATTTGTCTCTCATTGGGTTTGTGTACTGTATGATTGCTGTCGGGCATATCGTGAGGGAGAACAGAGAACGAGTGTGTGTGTGCGTTTCTGTGTTTATGAATGCTTGTACATCTGCAAGTGAGAGGTTGTTAAGATTGAGTTTGTGTGTGTGCACGCGTTTGAGAATGCTTGTACATCGTAAGAGAGGGAGGTTGATTGTATTGAGTGTGTGTGTGTGTGTGTGTGTGTGTGTGTGTGTGTGCCTTTGGTCTGGAAGGGGAGGAGTGGATGGCAGGTTTCCTCTGTAGGGGTCCAGTGTTTGAGAATCTATTTACATTATGCATGTACCAGTATGTATGTATGTATGTATGTATGTATGTATGTATGGTATGTATGTATGTATGTATGCCCCCGGTCAAATCAAAATATATATCTATCTGTGTGTGTACCTTTGGCTCTGGAGGGGGAAGAGGGGGAGGAGCGTGTGGCTGGTTTCCTCAGTGTGCTGCTGCCTCTGTAGGGGTCCAGTGGTTTTGGGGAGACTTGGTTCTTGCCCTGGTCACCCGACGGCTCCGACTTCCTCCTCTTCCTGTAGTCACTGGCAGCACTGGAACACAACGTGGTATAACAAACCGTTTTAAAGGCACATTCCACCGGTTGTCACCTGTTCAGTCATTATTTCTAAATCAGTCATTACTTCAAGGGAGGAAGTACGTTTACAAATCATTCAAACAGGGCCTGTGTTTCAGCCCAACGACAGCCACACCACTTTGTTTGGAACGGAACAAGATACATAGTTGGGAAATGTACACTAACGACTCTCACACTTCAATTAACATTTAAATTCAAGGAAATATTACAGATTGTTCCTTTGACCCAGTTTGTTTAATATCCTGGGTTATAATTCCCTTTGGTAGAATAGCGCTCATCGCCTTTTTGTGGTTCTTCAACAGAGAACCACACTACTAAAGAACAAAAGAAAGCGGTTAAGAAACAAAGGTAATTTGTTCAAAATTACTAATTCATAAAAACGTTACCATCACCATCAATTCAATGAATACACATTGTTCCTGAAAACGCCCCTAGACCTGCGTCACGCCCCTAGACCTGCGTCACGCCCCTAGACCTGCGTCACGCCCCCTGGCGACGAGAGATTTGAGCCCAGGCTCGGCCGGCTGTCTGTGACCTTCCTATATGTAAACCTCTCCAAATCTAATTCTTAACTGCCCTGTCAATAAAAAAAGGTTTTAAAAAAGCCTTAACATTAAGATCAAGATGAAGATATCTAGTGTGGTTTAACGAGGCTATTGGACATTCAACTATACTGAATACAATCCCAGTCAAAGTCTTCCATGAATGACATAGGTTACTCATAACATCCTCTTTTCAACCATCCCATTCACTCAGAGCAAATAGAACTGATTAAGCCTAGGATCGCTGAAAGGGAATGGGAGGAGGAGGAGAGGAAGAGGAGAGGAGGAGGAGAGGAGGAGGAGAGGGGGAGGAGGAGGACAGGGTTGAAGGACAGAATCAGTGGAGTGGATAATGTATGCAGGGTTGGGGAGGGTGTGTGTTGACACAAACACACAGACCAAGAACAGAGCTACAAAACACGGAGTCTCCTTGTGAATTAGATAATGAGAGAGAGCGAGAGAGAGAGAATGAGAGCTAAAGAAAGAGAGAGAGAGAGAGAGAGTGTGTTTGGGACACCGCGCCGCTCCTACTACACGGCCTAATGCTGGTGTGAAAGAAAGAGAGAGAGGTAGGAGGGGGAGAATAAAAGAAAGAGAGCGAGGGAGGGAGAGAGAACTGAAGACTCACCTCGCAGGCCTCTCTGGAACCCGGTCAGCAGTCGGAGAGAAGTACAGCGACGTCTGAAAGAGGGCAGACAACAAAAGGGAGGAGAGGAAGCGTGAGCGGCGCCCGAACAAAGACTGGCGGAGGAGGAGGCGGCGGTAACGCAACGCTCAGCTCGCACGCCGCCGCTACCGCCACGCTCAAAACGCTTCCCCCCGGCTGACGGAGGTAGGTTCCACGTGGCGTGTGAATGGAAGCTCGGATGGGGTGCGGAGAGCTGTGACCTCTGATTCTGTTGAACTCTGACCCTGGTCTGTTTGAGGGCTTCTTTCACGAGGGAGAAATTGAAGCACTAAAAAGGCGAGTGCGAGGGAGGCACTCTTTCACGCTTTCAGGCTTTGGGATTAAGACGCGCCCCTGGAAGACCCGAAATGGACTCCTTGGATCATTGGATCGGCTCCATGTGGCAACAAAGCATAATGCACAGCAGTTTCTACACCATGCTACAGACCTGAGCCCTGTGCTGATCTAGGGTCAGGTCCTCCCTGTCATCTAATTCGTTTTGATTCCAACAGAAAAACTGATCCTAGATCAGCAGATACATATTAAATCCCAAAGCTTACCTATTCAAGTATGAGCTTTACATCTGACATGATATACATTGGTTGATAGCAACCTTTACAAAGTATAAAGTCTTGAGATTCACATCAATAATAAGCTGTCAATAGATCAATTAGAGAGAGAGAGAGAGATGTAGAGAGAGAGAGAGAGATGTAGAGAGAGAGAGAGAGAGATGTAGAGAGAGAGAGAGAGAGATGTAGAGAGAGAGAGAGAGAGATGTAGAGAGAGAGAGAGAGAGATGTAGAGAGAGAGAGAGAGATGTAGAGAGAGAGAGATGTAGAGAGAGAGAGAGAGAGAGAGAGAGAGAGATGTAAAGAGAGAGAGAGAGAGAGATGTAGAGAGAGAGAGAGAGAGAGATGTAGAGAGAGAGAGAGAGAGAGATGTAGAGAGAGAGAGAGAGAGAGATGTAGAGAGAGAGAGAGAGAGAGATGTAGAGAGAGAGAGAGAGAGATGTAGAGAGAGAGAGATGTAGAGAGAGAGAGAGAGAGATGTAGAGAGAGAGAGAGAGATGTAGAGAGAGAGAGATGTAGAGAGAGAGAGAGAGAGAGAGAGATGTAGAGAGAGAGAGAGAGAGAGAGAGAGAGATGTAAAGAGAGAGAGAGAGAGAGATGTAGAGAGAGAGAGAGAGAGAGATGTAGAGAGAGAGAGAGAGAGAGATGTAGAGAGAGAGAGAGAGAGAGATGTAGAGAGAGAGAGAGAGAGATGTAGAGAGAGAGAGAGAGATGTAGAGAGAGAGAGAGATGTAGAGAGAGAGAGAGAGATGTAGAGAGAGAGAGAGATGTAGAGAGAGAGAGAGATGTAGAGAGAGAGAGATGTAGAGAGAGAGAGTCAGAGAGAGAGAGAAAGATGTAGAGAGAGAGAGTCAGAGAGAGAGTCAGAGAGAGAGAGAGAGAGAGAGAGATGTGTAGAGAGAGAGAGAGATGTGTAGAGAGAGAGATAGATGTGTAGAGAGAGAGATAGATATGTAGAGAGAGAGATAGATATGTAGAGAGAGAGATAGATATGTAGAGAGAGATAGATATGTAGAGAGAGAGATAGATATGTAGAGAGAGATAGATATGTAGAGAGAGAGAGAGTCAGAGAGAGAGAGAGAGAGAGTCAGAGAGAGAGAGAGAGACAAGAGAGCAATCATCAGTAGAGTAACATTTTCTTGAGTAAGGGTCATCCATATTGTAAATAGTACTGTTTATGCTAATTAAGCAATGAGGCATGAGGAGGTGTTCTATATGGCCAATATACCACAGCTAAGGGTTGTTGTTATGCATGACGCAACACAGAGTGCCTGGACACAGCCCTTAGCCGTGGTATATTGGCCATATATCACAAACCCCTGAGGTGCCTTATTGCTATTTTAAACCGGTTGCCAACGTAATTAGAACACTAATTAGAACAGCCAATCAGCATTCAGGGCTCGAACCACACGGTTTACATCTAGTAATAAGACACTGAATTGAGTCACTAGCAGAGAGGCCGTTGTAAATACAGGCAGTTGAAGATGCAATAAAGAGATGACTGATAAATGACATATGACTGATATGGATGCTGAAAGATGAGGCCATATGAAAATGTCCTGCTATGGTGTACTTTACATGCTGACACTCTGCATCAACTGTCCCCATCAGCCATCTAGTTACATAGTAATTACAGTGTAGGTACACATTGCTACATAGCATGTATATGACGTGCCTGTGTTGGTGTACAGTAGCCTAATAAAATGTATAGTCACAGTAAGTATGGTAGTTTTCATCCAAATCACACAACATGTAGAGATTAGTCATTTCTACTCTCTTGCCAACTCCTTATGGAACTGCCATGCCTAGGGTTGAAAAATTCTGGTCTCTTTCCTCAAATTCCCTAGTTTTCCAGAAATCCTGGTTAAAGGATTCCCTGATTTCCTGCTCATTCCCTCGTAATTCCAGGAATCTTCCAGCCGGGATTTCTGGAAATCTGTGGAATTTTGGGAAAGTCACCGGGATTTTGAAACCCTAGTCATGCTTAACATGTTTGGCGTGACAATGAGTGACAAGGAGTTTGCAAGACAGCACTAATTGATCTGGAACCAGGCTATTCAACTCCCGCCCGATCCTCCCATTCTCACAATGCTCATGGATGTCATGAATGACAACGTTTACCTCGGTGAGTCGGCGAGGGCAGATGTCTGGATTATAATCCAGCCGTTTTTTAGGAGGCTTGAGCCCCAAGCAGCCGTGAGGAGGAAGAGGAGGAGGATGAGGAAGAGGAGGTGAAGATGGAGTGGAGGAGGAGAGGCAGTGGCGTCATGGGGAGAAAGGTGGAGAGAGGAAAGTGACATCCGTTAGAGCACAGAGGAACTGAAGACGAGCTGCACACACACACACACACACACACACACACTCAAACACGCACGGGAGCAAAGTACACACACACAAATGCATATTATGTACACAAACTCACATTGCAGTTATGATTACGCCAATTTGAACACATCTAGTATGTTATTTTAGCTCTAACACACTCACTACCGCTAGGCACATCTACAAACCCATAACCACAAAGCAACACACAAGCAAGCACTCACACACACTGAGACATTCAGATTGCGAGAGCAAGAGGCAGAAAGCAGAGTGAAGGAGCATCTATGCACTACAGTGCAGTGATTCAATTGCGAAGACAGACTAGCTAAAACGTGACATTGGTCGAACCATCCCTCTCAAAGCTAACCTCGAACCATGCGCATTAAGGAACCTTGTCCATCTTTCTCAGAGTACGTTGTCTTGAGTTTATTCAGTGGTGCAACGTTAAGAATATTACAGATAGAAAGGTGATATATACATCAAATAATTCCTCAGAGTTGTGTCTTTTCTAAACACTGCATTTTTAGCTGAACATTCCTAATAAGTCAATTTCCTCGACATCCTCGAGCTAACGGACCAACTTAGAACAAACAGTGTTTCTCGCCAAAGTTGGCGCTTGTACACTTCCTCTCATGGACTTCAAAAGGAACGGGACTGGTGCAAGGAATATGTTGGAAAACGGGAAATCAAGTTGTTTACACCAATATAATACCTTTAATCCCTTAGGTCGCCTAAAGTTTAGGAGGAGTGAACAAGTACACACTTCGGGGAGAAACCAAAACGTCTAAACTAGCAAACAGAAGCAAACGGCAGAAGCTACAACATGCAAGAGGAACATGAAGAACGGTGCAGAACGATGCTCTGACCAGATGCTGCAGATTAATTAGTCCATTTTAATTAGCATGACATTCCAATTGATCTCTGTTCTGCTCAGTTCCACCGGCTGCTTTACTAGTTCATCAACAGCGGTAAGCACACACTGCAAAATAACCTGCATTTTGTTAGTGAAAACAAGGTTTCCCTTTGCAGGAGGAGTTGTGTGATAAAAAGGACCAATCCATGTTAATTTGGGACTTCATTTTGCTTTGCAGTGTTTTCGAACTTTTAACGCGTCGCAAGGCCAGCTGATAACGAGACAGACACACTACGCAAAACCAACTCACCAAGACGTAGAGACAAAAGAAGACCAGTCACAAGGAGCTACAGACAACAGCACCCAACAGCATGCTAAAGCAAGTACAACAGGAAGGTCCCCAGACTCCGGTTCTGGAGAGCTACTGGGTGTGCATGCCTTTGTTCCAACTCAGCGCTAACACACCTGATCCGGCCAATCTCAGTCCAGACTGAAGACCGACGACTTATTATGCGTTAGTGCTGGATTGCGGTTGGAGAAAAAAAAAAAAACCTTTCTTTGAATCAGGTGTGTTACTGCTGGAAAACAAGCCTGCACGCCCACTAGCTCTCCAGTCCGAGTAGGAGGACTCCTGGATAACATTATTCCCACCCAGCTACAGTGGGGTGAACACTGAACGGGTAGAGGAGAGTGGGGGGAGAGGGGTATACCTAAGGCGGGGGGTGCCGAGGTGGGAGTTACGGACCCTCACTTACCGGACGTCCGAACTCCAGCTCGGAAAAGAACTTATACCAAGGCTCGTTCTCTAAATCTATGTCATCTGGGTTTAACTCATAGGTCTGGAGAGAGCGGAGAGCGACAGAGAAGGAGGGAGAGAGAGAGGAAGAGAAAGCACAGACAGATATGGATATCATGGTTAGGATAGGGTGCGCAGCGCACGGCTGCAGGGGTTGATGGGTAAAGAAGAGTGGGTCCAGAGGGAGAGTTTTAACACCAGGGTAAAGAGACAAAAACAGTGTTGCTTACACACCATTACACTAATTATTTTTGCCGGCGAACTTCACATGTAACACGCCTATTATATAGAAAGTGTTGATGTGCAATTTTACTTGGTTACTTTTCATATTTCGCTTTCAAATAATGGAAAAACTGATTAAAAGTTGAATGGGTTCAAGGAGTTTGGCCAATTAAATTGAGTGCGAAAGACAACAACATTGGCTCATAAAGTGCCTGCGTCACCATCTGTTGAACAGTCCTGTATGAAAAGTGTCTTTGCTGCCTTTAGCGTGTGACACCGCACATGCTCTCCTCACCAGTCACTCACTATAAAGCACCAAACCAGAGCAGAAAGTGCTGTAATGTTTAAACTACCCCAGCAGAGGGCAATATCTTCCTGTCATAAACCCGATACAACTCCGGTTCATTTCGGCACACCTGGGCCACGTTCAGTAGCCAAACATTATCAAACGTCGCAGATAGACATTCCATGAATAGAGCCAACGTAATTCCGTATTCTACATGTCAGAGAGTCATGTTTGTTCTACAAAGCACATTTCTATCTAAACGTTCCAAAACGTTAGGTCCTGCTGAACGCTGCCTCAGTTGAGTGGTGGGTGGGTGCGGCAGGGTGTGGCCTGATCAATATGGTTGTGACCATTTTGAAATCCAAACATGTGCAGCACACCATACAAAAATCTATCACAACATTCAACTGATTGGTCAGAACAGCACCATATCCGTTGAATTAAATGTTGCACACCACTGCATCCTGCTGAGTGAGCGAGGTAAAAAAGGAACATTGGTTTAACGTAATACATTATTTGTCTGGATCCTTTCTAAACATGTACTCTGCCCAATCCTCTGTACTTTGAGCTTAATTTTAAAGTTAACTTTTACACCTGGAGGAAAACTCGCCATAACTGAACATACTGGAACTCTGTCTCTCCAACCTCCTCTCCCGAAGGACTACAGAGTGATAGAACAACTCCTACACACCAGTCCTGGGGCTTATTCCTCAGTCACTTTTACTGTGGAGCAGAGGAGTGATTCACTGCAGTGCCCGGCACACTGCAGACTGGCAGTGACATTTACCACCCCAGTGTCTACTGGGAAATGAGGTTTATGAGGTGCTGGGGGAAAGACTGCCCACTTCTGTTGGCATTCTTGGATGTGATTTTTGTGTCGGACTTGCAAAACAGCTACTTTAGCTCAGGAAGAGGTGAACTGCACTATACTAGAGGGGGATGCAATGCGGAGGGGTGTGTATTCTTACTGATATCGCTGTGTGTAATTGGAGTATTAGGCAGCCAATCAAATTAATAAGAAGGAGATGAAGGGGACGCGGCTCTACTTGGGCCACGCCCATAGACATCGCTGAAGGGAAGGTTTACAGAGGTCAACCAGCCATCCCCTCTGGCTACTTCATGCCACGAGGCTAGAACACCAGTGCCTTTTACCAGCTGGCTCAGCTGAGCCTCAGCCCTCGCTGGGTGACCCATGTCCAGGAGCCACTTAAAGGGATACTTTGGGATTTTTGCAATGAGTCGGATGAACTCGTGGATACCATTTTTTCTGTATCAGTGTCCAGTATGAATGAAGTTAGAGGTAGTTTCGCGAGTCAATGGTAACTAGTGTTAGTAGATACCCATAGAACTGGCAGTGATCAGACTACAATACAAGATGTGGACCACAATATGTAAATAATATCCTTCTTTATGGAAGGCCAGGTCCAGAGAGACGGAGTGGATGTGTGTGAGCTAGTTTTCTGGACGGTATATGTATCAGCAGCAGAGAGACGCACACCACGACCAGAAACACACACACAGATGAAGATGTGACAAAGGCTATTACAGCAGAAGCATGGTTTATTGTGGCTTTCTGAGAGAGCGAGAGACTTCCCTGACTCATTGATAATCCCCAAGCCTGCTCCTCTCCTCTGTCTGTGCTCTACCCGGATTGATTCCCACATTATTCCCAATACTGTAGGTCAGATGACCCCTACTTTGAAAACCACTGTTATAGGGAATAGGGTTCCCTTTGGGAGGAAGCCATGTTGTCCTGGAGAACCTGTCTAAAGACATTAAAGGGCCAATGCAACCATTATTATCTCAATATTAAATCATTTCTGGGCAACAATTAAGAAAGTTACTGTGATTGTTTTCAATTAAAATTGTCAAAAAGAAACAGAAATAGTTCCTTAGCAAAGAGGGATTTCTCAAGCAAGAATGTATCTAGGACTGTCTGGGAGTGTTCTGAGTGGGGAGGGGAAAACTGAAAACTAGCTGTTGGTAGAGTGCTTTGGAACTCTCTCTTTTTGGTCTATTAATTAATTTACCGTCTGGTGATGTCACCAGGCCAAAACACCATCCAACCAAAACAGGCTGTAATTTCAGGTGGCCTTTTCAAACAGCTCTTACACTAAAAGATCATTATCACACTTTTATTCCAACCTCCGTGTGAAAATATGTATAAATCACAGGAAAATGTTCATGTTTATAATTGCAGAATCTAAACGTTTTTGACTGCTTTAAGCTAAACAACATCTGAAGAGTTGTCTCTCTCATCTTTCCCTCGATCCTGACTAGTCTCCCAGTACCTGCCGCTGAAAAACATCCCCATAGCATGATGCTGCCGCCACCATGCTTCACCGTAGGGATGGTGCCAGGTTTCCTCCAGATGTGATGCTTGGCATTCATGCCAAAGAGTTCAACCTTGGTTTCATCAGACCAGAGAATCTTGTTTCTCATGGTCTGAGTGTCATTTAGGTGCCTTTTGGCAAACTCCAAGCGGGCTGTCATGTGCCTTTTATTGAAGAGTGGCTTCCATCTGGCCACTCTACCTCAAAGGCCTGATTGGTGGAGTGCTGCAGAGATGGTTGTCCTTCTGGAAGGTTCTCCCATCTCCACAGAGGAACTCTGGAGCTCTGTCAGAGTGACCATCGGGTTCTTGGTCACCTCCCTAACCAAGGCCCTTCTCCCCCGATTGCTCAGTTTGGCCGGGCGGCCAGCTCTAGGAAGAGTCTTGGTGGTTCCAAACTTCTTCCATTTAAGAATGGCCACTGTCTCGAAACAATCCTGTCTCGGAGCACTACGGACAATTCCTTCGACCTTATGGGTTGGTTTTTGCCCTGACATGCACTGTCAACTGTGGGACCTTATATAGACAGGGGTGTGTCTTTCCAAATCATGTCCAATCAATCTAATTTACCACAGGTGGACTCCAATCAAGTTGTAGAAACATCTCAAGGATGATCAATGGAAACCGGATGCACCTGAGCTCAATTTCGAGGTTCATAGCAAAAGGTCTGAATACTAAATAAGGTATTTCTGTTTTTTATTTTTAATACATTTGCAAACATTTCTAAAAACCTGTTTTCGCTTTGTCATTACGGGTATTGTGTGTAGATTGATGCTGACATTTTTTATACATTTTAGAATAAGGATGTAACGTAACAAAATGTGGAAAAAGTAAACGGGTCCGAATTCTTTCCGAATGCACTATATATAAATAAAATGTGCATATAAAGCACATTTATATTCTTAAATTAATTTCATGCTAATATCAGAATTCACATTAATACGAAACAGAAGTTCACTAACAGAGTATGTATATTATTAATATTCAAAAGCCATTGCCTTTCTAAAAATACACCTTCGAGGATACATCCCCCCTCGGGCTTAAAAAGACCTGTTCTACTCAACCTTAACAATAGTGGTCAGTCAGTTAGACCACTTCAGAACAACTAATAGAAATGTGTTTATCCCCCTAATGGTTGAGGTACAGTACCTCAGAGGGTTTTGTTCCAACCAAGCTCTAATCACACCTCTTATTCACTCTGGACCTTAATATCTGGAAATCGGGTGTACTCGTGCTGGGCGGGAACAAAAGCCTGCACCTCTATTTAGCTCTCCAGGAACGAGAGCTGGAGATCACTCGCTTATTAGGAACCAAGGAGGTTGTAGATTAGAGGGTGATTATGGGTAAAGGAGTTTTAAATGGCTTGGATAATGACAATGTAGGCCAGGGGTGTCGAACTCGATTCAGGTTTTCACTCCTCTTGATTGATCAATTAAGACCATTGATTAGTTAGGAACTCCCTTCACCAATGATTGTATTATTTATTTTCTAATTGAAACCCTGATGTAGGCTAATAAAAAAAGGTGACAGAAGAAATGGGCTTTACACTCACCGGCCTCTCCTGCTCCAGAATGGATGACTTCCCGGGCTCGTACTCGAAGATACTCCGGGGTTCAGCGCGGTACTTTCTAGTGTCCACTTTCCTATCGGCAGGGCCCCACTGATTCCTGGTGCAACAAAAAAAGAAAGCTGACGACAGTGTGATCTCGGTCCTAGTTTAAGGTGCTGCGACACTAGCCTATGTCTAGGTTCTAGAGCTAAGGTATCCCCTAAGGTGAGGGTCTCAGGGGGACTAGGCCTAGGTAAGGACTAAGCCTAGGTCTAGTTTCAAGGCCTATGTCTAGGCTTACATTGCAGACTAGGCCTAAGTCTAATCCTAAAATGCAGACTAACTAGCCATGGGTCTAGGACCAAGCGGAAGAAAACCAGACCGCTGTGTCTTACATGGTGTCGGGCGAGTCTCGCTCCCGGTCGCTGTCTCTGGACCTCAGCTGGAGGAGGGAGGGCATGGGCGGGGGTGGCGGTGGCACGGGGGAGGGCTCCCTGAAGGTCCCGGCGCCTCCGTTGTCCGACGGGCTCTTGGCCAGAGGCCGGTACGTTTGTGTCCTGGGGGGAGGGTAGGCCATGGTGGGGTTGGAGGACTGACCATATGGGTCTATGAGGGGAAGGAGAGAGAGAGAGAGGAGAGGGAGAGGGAGAGAGAGAGAGAGAGAGAGGGGGAGAAGAAGGGGGTGGTAAAGAAAGTTTTCTTGTGAGTCAGGTTTTTCATTGTCCTTGAACACAGGACAACGTGACAAACAAGTAGCATACATTTGAATCTTCAAGAAGAGATCTTCCAGACTCTTACCGTTGTTACCGACGACAGTGTATGTGGTGTTGTACGTGTCGGCGTAGTCGTCATCTGTAGAAACATGGAAGGTGAGCAGAACACCCACACACCCCGCTGAGAGCACCCGTCCCCTCCATCCATTTCTGCACACACATACAGATCCCCTACCTCCATCATAGCAGAAATATTCTGCCCGTCTCAGGGAAAACCTCGGTGGGCAAACTAAGGATCTCAAGGTAGCTTATCAGCAGGGTGAATACTGAAGCTCAACGAATAAGGACCCAGGAGAACTGACTATTGATGTTATGAGAACTACAGTAAGCTGTGTGTGTCTGCGTTGTTGAGAACATATATGCCTTGTATTGACTATGTGATTTGGTGAAGCCCACACAACGGAGCAGAGATCGGTCTCTCTCTCTCTCTCTCAACAAGGGCACACAGAGACAAACACACATACACTACATGACCAAAAGTATGTGGACACCTGCTCGTCGAACATCTCATTCCAAAATCCCGGGCATTAATATGGAGTTGGTCCCCCTTTGCTGCTATAACAGCCTCCACTCCTCTGGGAAGGCTTTCCACTAGATGTTGGAACATTGCTGCGGGGACTTGCTTCCATTCAGCCACAAAAGCGTTAGTGCGGTCGGGCACTGATGTTGGGTGATTAGGCCTGGCTCGCAGTCAGTGTACTAATTCATCCCAAAGGTTTTCGACAGGGTTGAGGTCAGGGCTTTTTGCAGGCCAGTCAAGTTCTTCCACACCGATCTCGACAAACCATTTCTGTATGGACCTCTCTTTGTGCACGGGGGCATTGTCATGCTGAAACAGGAAAGTGCCTTCCCCAAACTGTTGCCATAAAGTTGGAAAGACAGAATCGTCTAGAATGTAAGTGTATGCTGTAGCGTTAAGATTTCCCTTCACTGGAACTAAGGGTCATAGCACGAACCATGAAAAACAGCCCCAGACCATTATTCCTCCGCCACAAAACTTTACCGCCAAACCCAGATTCGTATGTCGGACTGCCAGATGGTGAAACGTGATTCATCACACCAGAGAACGCATTTACACTGCTCCAGAGTCCAAAGGCGGCGAGCTTTACACCACTCCAGACGACACTTGGCATTGCATGGTGATCTTAGGCTTGTGTGCGGCTGCTTGGCCACTTACAGTTGACCGGGGCAGCTCTAGCAGGGCAGAAATTTGACAAACTGATTTGTTGGAAAGGTGGCATCCTATGCCATGTTGAAAGTCACTGAGCTCTCCAGTACGACCATTCTACTGCCAATGTTTGTCTATGGAGATTGTATGACTGCCAGCTCGATGTTATACACCTGTCAGCAACGGGTGTGATTTAAATAGCCAAACCCACTAATTTGAAGAGGTGTCCACATACTTTTGTATATATAGTGTACATGATGCATGCTCGCACACACCACAGCCCAGGGGTGTGACTTATCTTGGTAAACAGCAAGCAATGACCGTAAGTAAGCATTTCATGGTAAGGTCTACACCTGTTGTATTCGGCGCATGTGAAACAATTTAATGTGATTTGATCGCAGCAAAAACACCCAGTCTCGTCCAATGACACACTGTACTGTCTCCTCCAGTCTACTGCACGTCTCCCCACCTGCTTTATGAACCATGTGGATCTGCTTGAACATGGTCTTGTACCAGTCCTTTGGCCTATCCACCGTCTGTGGGGAGAGAGGAAACAATCAGAAATCAATTATAGGCTACAGACAGACGGACAACACAGGCAGACAGACGGGCGGACAGAGGGGCGGACAGACGGATCGATAGATTGATAGATGCACAGGACATGTGCATAGAGAAGTCTGTGTCCGTAGAGAAGTCTGTGTCCGTAGAGAAGTCTGTGTCCGTAGAGAAGTCTGTGTCCGTAGAGAAGTCTGTGTCCGTAGAGAAGTCTGTGTCCGTAGAGAAGTCTGTGTCCGTAGAGAAGTCTGTGTCCGTAGAGAAGTCTGTGTCCGTAGAGAAGTCTGTGTCCATTCTGTGTCCAAAGAGAAGTCTGTGTCCATACACACGTTCTTGTAAAACACACACCCAGTCATGTGTCAACGGCTCACAGGGGAAGTTCATCTCTTGACCAGTTGATATCATTGACCACCACTGCGACCTGACTAGGCAGAAAAGTGCCTGTTTTCAGTCCAGTGTGTGTGTGTGTGTGTGTGTGTGTGTGTGTGTGTGTGTGTGTGTGTGTGTGTTGACCAGACGTACCCAGATGGCCCGAGCCTGGCCACCACAATGCCCATCACCCCTGCTAATACCATGGTTACCGCCGAGGGGCCAGAAACATTTTCCACACAGCACAGCGCATCCGTTTCTCTCGCTCTCTCTTTTTTGGTCTCTCTCCCTATGGCTCCTTCTCCCCCAGTATCCATGCTCTTCACAGCCTCTCAATAGAACGAGGACTAGTGTATGAAGTACTCTTATACACGGCTGAGATACATACACACTCGGATGTGCAGACAGAGACAGAGAGAGAGAGACCGAGAGAGAGAGACAGAGACAGAGACAGAGACAGAGACAGAGAGAGAGAGAGAGAGAGAGAGAGAGAGAGAGAGAGAGAGAGAGAGAGAGAGAGAGAGGCTGCTCATGGCCCTGTAGTACAATAACGAGGACTTTGACTATGTCCCTAATTACAGCTAGCGGACATAAAGAGGTAGGGAGAGAGAAAGAGAGAGCTGGCTGAGAGAGAGAGAGAAAGGGCTCTAAAGCATTCCTCCCACTGGGCCCTGCTCACATATCAGACAGCAGACAAGGCTAGTCAGTGAGAGAGGTTCTCCACATTCCCCGAAGATGAAACACAATGGTGAGTCATGAAACTCCCCAACACACACTGTGTGCATCCCACAATGGCACCCTATTCCCTATATAGTGCACTACTTTTGGCCAGTCTACATAGGGCTCTGGTCAAAAGTAGGGCACTAGACATGGAATAGGATGCCATGTGGGAAATATAGCCTTACTGCAACTAAACAGTAGCCAAATTCATCCCACTTAAAATGAAACAGAACTATTAAGCCTTCTTAAAATGTGTTCTTAAAGTACGTGTCCAAAGAGTTTTTTCCCCACTTGTCTTGTCGTGTGTGTGCCTGCGTGTACATGCGTGTGTGTGTGTGTGTGTGTCCTCTCCTCACCGTGCGGATGGCGATGGGGATGCCCGTGTCATCCACGGGGCCGATGCCCTCGTAGTGAGGTGCCTTGATGACGGACACTCTCGTCTCCTCCTCTGAAAAGCGGCCGATGGGCACCGTGCTGCTCACGCTGGTGTGGCCCGACGTCACCGACTCTGATCCTTGTGTGTGTGTGTGTGTGTGTGTGTGTGTGTGTGTGTGTGTGTGTGTGTGTGTGTGTGTGTGTGTGTGTGTGTGTGTGTGTGGTGTGGAGGAGGAGAGGGAGAGAAGGGAGAGTAGACAGTGAACTGATGTAAGTGATTTGAATGGGCTGGCCCAGAAAACACAAATGTACAGTCTCTCCATATCACACACACAAACATACTAACAGCAGCAACTCACCCTGTTATCCACAATGACGGTTGTCCAAGCACTTCATAGTAGTAGGGAAAGTTTATTAGAGACATACATTGAGTGTACAAAACATTAGGAACACCTTCCTAATATTGAGTTGCACCCCCTTTTGCCCTCAGAACAGCCAAGACATCGACTCTGCAAGGTGTTGAAAGCATTCCACAGGGATTCTGGCCCATGTTGACTCCAATGCTTCCCACAGTTGTGTCAAGTTGGCTGGATGTCCTTTGGGTGGTGGACCATTCTTGATACAGACGTGAAACTGTTGACCTTGAAAAACCCAGCAGCGTTGCAGTTCTTGAACGGTGCGCCTGGCACCTACTACCACACCCCGTTCAAAGGCACATACATCTGTTGTCTTGCCCATTCACCCTCTGAATAGCACACATACACTATCCATTTCTCAATTGTCTCAAGGCTTATAAGTCCTTCTTTATCCTGTCTCCTCCCCTTCATCTACACTGACTGAAGTGGATTTAACAGGTGACATCAATAAGGGATCATAGCCTTCACCTGGTCAGTCTATGTCATCGAAAGAGCAGGTGTTCTTAATGTTTTGTCCACTCTGTATATACAGTATATCAATGTAAATGTAGGGCTGTGCCGCGCTCATGCCAGTTATGCGCCGCTAAGCATATTCCCACTGCCAGGTCCACTTTGTCAGCAATTCATTTCCCATTGTGTTCCCCTATAGATTAGGTCCCGTCTGCCTCTAATGGTCGTAAATCCTGCAAGTCGTCCCATTACATCAACTAACTAGACCAGAGCATTACAGTTCCATTATCTCTGGAGGATACTGAGGGGATCAATATCAGAACAAAGTGAAAGTATGGTTTGAGGTAAATCACCACAGCGGCGTGACGACACGTACATTCATAGAAATCTGAATACCGGTAATCGATTGGCTCACTTTGTGTGGAGGAATACATTGTGGTTCAGGAAGGTTCTGGGCGTCGAGGGCTTGGTTATGTAGTGGTTGACTTATTCTGGGCTCACTAGTTTGTTAAAAGGTAGACTCAGTAATATGTCATTGTGATTCACAGCAGGGCAGCTGCCTGCTTACACAAGTCAATAAAACAAAAAAATAATCAGCCCAGGCTGACACGGTCGGGATCCCCGCTCTCACCTGCACTCCGACTCTGCAGGTGAACCACCCCTGGGCTGAACGAGGCGGGGAGAGGGGGGTAGGCCGGGGGTGAGGAGGGCCTCTGGGGGTGGGGCGCAGCTCCATTCATGGCCACTTGAATAGCTTGACCCTGCAGGATAGAGAGTGCGGGGGGGGTGGGGGGGGACATCAGTACAACAGGGTAAAACAGTGCACTCCATTTTCAATAAACAACGTTTACAGTTGGGACAGACACCCACATAATGTTATCAGTTGGTTAAGAAACAAAGACTGTACTAAAAATCGGTTACCGGTAAAACTAAAATGGCTTTAAGAGTAGATAGTAAGGAACAAAGTGATATGGGTCAATCTGACTGTTATGAGAGGAGTGATATGGGTCAATCTGACTGTTATGAGAGGAGTGATATGGGTCAATCTGACTGTTATGAGAGGAGTGATATGGGTCAATCTGGCTGTTATGAGAGGAGTGATATGGGTCAATCTGACTGTTATGAGAGGAGTGATATGGGTCAATCTGATTTATGAGAGGAGTGATATGGGTCAATCTGACTGTTATGAGAGGAGTGATATGGGTCAATCTGACTGTTATGAGAGGAGTGCAACAGACAGTAATGTAAAATCATGCTGCATCGGAGAAAACAGAACAGGTTAGTTAGAAGGAAGTAGTTGGAAGTCAACAAACAACATGGATTTACTTCAAGTCAGGGATTTCATTATTGGTTAGAAACGACTCATTAACGACTGTGTCAAATCATTGTCACATTGAAAGAACCACAATCAAAACTCACACAATGAAATAAAACATTTAACAAAAAAAAGAAATAAGTTCTTGTACCTAAAAGTTAATGACAGTTGGACCAATCCTCACATTTTGTTATGTGAGAAACACACAAAAGACACGTCACAAAGGTGGGATCACGGTGCATAAAGACGTTGTTAGACTAAATCATCAGAAGAGTGCGAAGAGAGATGTTATGCCAGTGGGACATAGGGGGAGGGGGGGGGCATACAAGAGCGCCGCACTCAAGACGGGTGAGTGGATTAGTTGGAGGAGCTTGTAAACACTGGATTGTTTGGGTATGGTAAGAGTTTTGGGGGTTGGGGGGACTCAAGCTTCCTCGGTGTAGCCAGTAGTTAGCAACGTTGTGGGGGGGATAGTTACGTTAGTGGCAGCAGCGGTGGTGGAGGTTAGCGGCGGCGCCTCGTCGGTGCCCGTGGTGGACGCGGAGGTCGACGTGTGGCTGAGGGTAGGCGAGGGTGTGGGAGACACGCCGGGCGAGTCCAGGCTGCAGATCTGGAGTTCTTCCAGGAGGCCCACCGTGGAGGACGAGTATTGGCTGAGCGCTGACACTGTCACTGGGGAGAGCGAGGGTGACATGCCCCCCATACTTCCACCAGCACTAACCATGCTAATGCTAACCCCGCCGACTACGCCAATTTTGTCCATTCGGTCCCCCCCGCCGCGCTCCAAGGTGGCGTATGGGGACGGGGCGTACGGGGTGGGCGACAGGGCTTTGAGGCCCGCCAGGTAGTCCAGTGAGATGGCGCTGTAGCGGTTGTAAGGGGAGAACCGGGTGCTGTGGTCGGGGGAGCGGGGGTGAGGAGCCGAGCCCTGGTAGGACGGAAGGGGAGGGGGAGAGAGTTTAAACTGATGCGGCTGTGCATGGTTGGGTGGTCCAAACAGTGACAGGAAATTATGTGGTGCTGTTGTCACACTGGATTATAGTGTGCAGACCGGTGCTACCATCACTGTGGGGTAAGAGATTGGTTTAGTGAAATCAGTGTTTGAAGATATTGGACACTGAACTAAACTGTGCTTCTAAATCTGGCAATCCCCCTGACAGAAACCCAAACACACAATCCCAGTTAGTCCGACAAACCACAGTGGTGCTGTTGAAGAAAAAACTGACAGAAGTTAAAAATCTGGGACTCAGTTATAGTACCACCACATTCGCTGAGCCAGGTCGAGGTGGAGGTGGAACTGGAGGAGGGGCATTCACCTTCCTGCCCTCCTCAGGGACAGAAGCTGGGCCTGGGGTCTTGGGCTCCAGTGTAGGGGCCTTGGACCCCGGTGGTTTGGGGCTCCGCGGGGCCATCTGAACGGAGAGGGAGGCTGTGTGCTGGCTTTGGGGGCCGATGGAGGAGTCTCTACGGGGGGGAAGGTTAGGAGGAGGAGGGGAGGTGGTGAGAGTCTCAGGCTGGGGGACGGGTTGGTGGGAAGGGGGATCAGGGATGGTGACGGGGGTAAGTCTGAGGGAGGACACCTTGCGCTCTGCAGCCTGAAGCTGGGTGCTGGTGGAGGAAGTAGCAGTGGAGGCTTTGACGTTGCTGGTGTCATTGGGGAAGGGGATGGCGAGGGGGGACTGAGGGTTTGTTTGTGGGGGCTGGGGGTTGGGTTCTGGTTCAGATTGGGGTCGGGTTGCAGAAGTGATGGTAGTACTCTGGTGGTGGGAGTAAGAAGATGTGCTCTCGACTGCGTAAGACCCTTTGAGGACGGCCTTCCCATTAGGGAGGGCTAGCATCCCGGCTCCGAGGGTCTCGACTAGGAGGGAGCTGTAGGAGGGGGGGATAGCGCCTGTGGAGGGGGAGGGGTAGCTCTCTCTCCTAAGGGGCGGGAGGGGGACCTGATTGACAGCCAATTAGAATCAGAGAAGGAAAACCGCAACAAACATTGTTTATTAATGGAACGATTTAAATAAATACACTCAATCAGTATTCATGATATGAGACAGACAAAATCATAATACAAGAAAAATACACCCTTGACAGGAATATATTTGTTTGTTTTTTCTCTACGTTGTAAACATTTTATGAGGTTGTGGTAAGCCAATGTCATAAAAATGTGGCCTGGAATCAAATAAAGATAATTGCTGACTGCTTTCTTGCAGCGTTTATTATCCCTATATGACATAAACACAGCAAACACACGCACGCCTCTGGGGAGGAACGGAATCTTTGATTAGTCTCTTGATAGCCGCTGGAAAACAACATAAACATATCAACTTGAATCAACAGGAAAAACTTGACAGGGGAAATTCTTTGGAGGCACTGGTGGTGAAGGAATGAAGGAATAACACTGTAGGATGTATTCACATTATGAACTTCCTGATAAAGAACGATTCACACTGCCTTAATACTATGGATTCAACAATGATAGCTTTGCCACTGAACTCAGTGTGGTTTAACTGATTAAACACATTAAAATGCTGTTTAAGAATTCAACCATGCACAGTGTGTGTTTGTGTGCGTGTGTGTGTATTCACCTGTGTGGGGGACTTCTTGTCTTGCAGGTTCGGCCTGACGCTGCGGAAGCCCTTGGCGGCCAGGGAAGAACTGACGTCGTCGCCGTTCCTTAGGCCGTCGGTGCTGCGTGACCTCCAAGCATCTGGAACACACACAACTACAGATCACAGTGGCACATCTCATAATACAATTATAGACGACATGCCTTCCATAACAACTAGACCCCTTGATGCCAACACACAATGTATCCCTTTTCACCGCTTATAGTCCAAGATAAATTGGATGTGAGCATCGTATCAAGTGCACTGAACTGTAGTTACCTGAATCTGACGAGTGAGACTCACTCCCTGTGAGGAGAAAAGAAACACACATTAACACGTGACTTCTGGTATGCATATGTCTAGATGCAGGATCTTCATCAATATGCAGCAAAAGAGACATTTGATTGGTGGGTTCAGTCGCTTGAATACATATCCAGGGGCATGGAAAGAGGGAAGGAAACATGGACAACTCAGTGATTCATAGAAGGGATCGAGTTATTATGGTGCGCTGTTCTACACAATCTATTTCTATTAGAATGTCCCCCCAATGTTGTGTTCTACACAATCTATTTATATTAGAATGTCCCCCCAATGTTGTGTTCTACACAATCTATTTCTATTAGAATGTCCCCCCAATGTGGTGTTCTACACAATCTATTTCTATTAGAATGTCCCCCCAATGTTGTGTTCTACACAATCTATTTCTATTAGAATGTCCACCCAAAGTTGTGTTCTACACAATCTATTTATATTAGAATGTCCCCCCAATGTTGTGTTCTACACAATCTATTTATATTAGAATGTCCCCCCAAAGTTGTGTTCTACACAATCTATTTATATTAGAATGTCCCCACAATGTTGTGTTCTACACAATCTATTTCTATTAGAATGTCCCCCCAATGTTGTGTTCTACACAATCTATTCTCACCTGAACGCAGCCCTTACAAAAGCCAGTAGAGCCGAGACACAAAGCCAGGACATTATGACAACGGGAACACAAGAGAGATAGAAACCGGGATCGTGTTCGTTCAGCACCAAATCGGAACAACAGGGAGGTACCACCTGAACTTTTCCAATAAGAAATGCTTGTTTTCCATTGCAAAACGTTTTGCCACGCTGTGCCCTATTGAACATGACCCGGTGTTATCGTCCACATATAACTCTATTGTCACACAAGGGGATCAGTGTCGAATAGAATAGAGATTATAAACCTAGTATTAGAGATGAGGACATTTGACAGATTAACAGCTAGAGACACTCAACGAGACCCAAAACAAAAACATGGTCTAACTAACTGAGATAAAAATGTATAGCTACCAAATAAATCACTGCAGTCGCTACATTTATTTTATCAGAGAACACCATAATTGTATATATAGATATAGCCAAGCTGCATTATTGACATATGATGGTATATGATGTGTTTTTGTCTTCTGGCACAGCTGACTACACTTGTTACCACACCAGCTGAATCAGGTGTGGCACTGGAACAGATCAAATAAGTGGAACTGGGGGTACTCAACGAAACGTTCAGGAAACACTACTATAGAAGACGAGAGGTTTGTTGTTGGGGGAAGCCCACTGAACACAGACATACAGTACATCCGCAGAACTATGTGGAATGCATCTATTTCAAACCCTATACGTTGCTTTGGAGAGAGATTAGCAGAAGGAACTGATGGCAGAGAAGCCAAAACAAAGGAAACTCCTGACCAGCCAGAATAGAAACTTTTAGAGTCTTGGCTCTAAGTTCTCTCTCCTACTGATATCATAATCAGAAATACATTAAAAAAGGGAGATGAGACAGTCTGGGTCTGGGAGATAGAGTGTGTGTGTGCATGCGAGTGCGAGTGTGTGTGTGTAGCCGAAACAAACGTTGAAAATTTCATGAGGCGTGGAGGGTGTTTTTATATCCCTGGCACGGCTTAATAGCTCTCGCCCGCTACCCGCCATCACCTAGGGAATTCTGGGTATCCGGAGATATTTGGCGTTGACAGGATATGTCGTTAATAGCTAATAGCTGATGCCACCGTGTGCGAAGCAGTTGATGCCCTGCGTTTTCATTTCGGGGGAGACGTTTCACTACTTTCCTCATGAGCAACAGCGGGAGGGAGTGGTCTATTACTTTTGACGGCAGGGTAATTAAAACGCTAAAGTGTCCTATCATGTGGTTTTACCCCCCAATGAGCGCTAGCTGGGTTGCTAAAATGAACAGCCTGAGGCAGACCGCACTTGAATGTGTCAACTTGTTCTATACAGCAGATTTGAGGTACAGGAGCAGGCTATCAGATACAGAAAGTCAGATACAGACCCTTTTCTTTCTTTAAACGATTGTTTTATGTAAGATGCTACATTTTTCGTCCAGTTGCAATTGTAAGTAAGCCTAATAAAAAAATCCCACTTCTATTAGACCATATATTTTTTTGTTTTGTGAAAGACATGGTTAGGCCTCATAGCCTACCTCAGCCAGTTAAGTTAAAATTAAGCTTACATACACTCAATTAGTATTTGGTAGCACTGCCTTTAAACTGTTTAAATTGGGTCAAAGGTTTGAAGGCCTTGTTGCTCGCACACGCTTTTTCAGTTCTGCACTCACATTTTCTATAGGTTTGAGGTCAGGGCTTTGTGATGGCCACTCCAATACCTTGACTTTGTTGTCCTTAAGCCATTTTGCCACAACTTTGGAAGTATGCTTGGGGTCATTGTCCATTTGGAAGACCCATTTGCGACCAAGCTTTAACTTCCTGACTGATGTCTTGCTTCAATATATCCACAATATATCCACATAATTGTCCTTCCTCATGATGCCATCTATTTTGTGAAGTGCACCAGTCCCTCCTGCAGCAAAGCACCCCCACAACATGATGCTGCCACCCCCGTGCTTTACCGTTGGGATTGGGTTCTTCGGCTTGCAAGCCTCCCCCTTTTTCCTCCAAACATTTCATCAGACCAGAGGACATTTCTCCAAAAAGTACGATCTTCGTCCCCATGTGCAGTTGCAAACCGCAGTCTGGCTTTTTTTTTTGGGTCGGTTTTGGAGCAGTGGCTTCTTCCTTGCTGAGCGGCCTTTCAAGTTATGTCAATATAGGACTTGTTTACCTGTAAATATAGATACTTTTGTACCGGTTTCCTCCAGCATCTTCACAAGGTCCTTTGCTGTTGTTCTGGGATTGATTTGCACTTTTTGCACCAAAGTACGTTCATCTCTAGGAGACAGAACGCGTCTCCTTCCTGAGCGGTATGACGACTGCATGGTCCCATGGTGTTTATACTGGCATACTATTGTTTTACAGATGGACGTGGTACCTTCAGTCGTTTGGGAATTGCTCCCAAGGATGAACCAGACTTGTGGAGGTCTACAATTGTTTTTCTGAGGTCTTGGCTGATTTCTTTTGATTCACCCATGATGTCGAGCAAAGAGGCACTGAGTTTGAAGGTAGGCCTTGAACGACATCCACAGTTACACATCCAATTGACTCAAATTATGTCAATTAGCCTACCAGAAGCTTCTAAAGCCATGACATAATTTTCTGGAATTTTCCACGCTGTTTAAAGGCACAGTCAATTTAGTGTATGTAAACTTCTGATCCACTGGAATTGTGATATAGTGAATTATAAGTGAAATAATCTGTCTAAACAATTGTTGGAATAATTATGCGTCATGCACAAAGTAGATATCCTAACCGACTTGCCGAAACTATAGTTTGTTTACATGAAATCTGTGGAGTGGTTGAAAAATTAGTTTTAATGACTTCAACCTAAGTGTTGGTAAACTTCCGACTTCAACTGTATAGATAGATAGGTACTTTATTAAACCCCTGTGGGGAAATTTCTTTGTCAAGCACAGCTACGAAAAACACAGGGCAGGTGCAAAATGCCAGAACGAAATACACAAAAGACAGATACACAATACATGATAAAAAAAAAAAAATACAAGAAGCCTGGAGTGCAAAAAGCTATAAAAAGGCATTGCATAGTATGAGTGAATGACTGAATATGTACACTATACATTGTTAGAGTGTGAGGTGTAGTCTTTCTCCATCTGTTGCTGTGCAACACTAGGTATATTTTCAGCACCAGGCGCTGTTCACCTATTGATTGCGCTGCGGTTGCAGCTTTACGTTTCAGCACCACAGAAATGGTCCGCTGCCAGCTTTACTAGTTAACTGTCTCCTGCATTCTCTCTCCTCTCATTAATGAAGTTAAAATGTTACTTATTATTTAAGTAGGGTAACTTTCTCCTTGGGGCATTTCTTTTGGGAGTTTTTGCATCTCGGGTCCGAGATTCTATTATCATTCTTTAAATAAAAAAATATTAATAATTAAAATGGGGGCCAGATTTGGGGAACCCTGCTTTAGACTGTACAATACCCTCACAAGCAATATGTGCGTTTGATGTCAGTCTGACATTTCACAACGCCTGACTGTTTCCCACTAGTTCCAAGCTCAGAGCCAGAAATGGTAAGACGGAGTCATAGTTGCCATGGTTTCGAGCCACCACGGTACCATTTTTAGCGGTCACGCCCAACCGTGTACAGTACACACATCCTCTGCAAAGCACGCTGGGAATTCCTTCTCGACTGAACAGAGCCCCCCCGTCTTAGCAAATCACAGCAAAGCTCTGATGAAAAGAGCGATGGGAGTGATAGCAGAGGAAAAAGGAGAGGAAACAGTGACAGACAGAGAGAAGGACGCTGGTCCCGGAGGATGACAAAGGAGGGTTGGTCACAGGGAGACAGACGAATGAAAGCAACAGGAAGTGAATGATGTCAAGGTGGAAGGGGAGAGGTGGAAGACAATACAACATTTTATGTCTTGATACAACATGAAACCCCACCAAGGAATCTAGTAAATAGAATGTTATGTCGTCTTACATTTTTTATAACAAGTGTTACAGTAATTTGCTCGATTACGTCTTTGCATAGAGTCTAAAGCTGCATTGATTGACTTTGTTAACATGGTCTTCACTTACCCCCTTCAACATCAGTGTGACTCAATGTACAGGCCTGTGTAAGAGTGTTAGGCTGTGTTTTGTTGGTGTGTGTGTGTGTGTGTGTGTGTGTGTGTGTGTGTGTTAGTACCTGTAGCCAGATTCGGGACGCTCTGGACCCGCTTCATGGGGGAGAGGGTGAGTAGCAAGGCAGGGCTTTTGCGAGCACGTCCTCCGCTATCTGGGAAAGCACAGCCAGCAGCCACGGCAGCAGAAGCAGCACACACACGCACGCACAGCCGCAAACGTACACACCCACACGCACCCCCACACACACGCCAAAGCCCCCAGGAAAGAGAAGGCAAAGCCCATGCATTAAAACGCCTCCATTCTCATAAGCAGTGGGGACGGGAGGAGGGTGACAGCTCATATCAAGATGGATGGAGGGCGTCAACTGTACTGACAAACACCGTAGTGTCCTATAGTTACACAGCAATGTGATACCGCCATACACAGCTAACAAAATCCTGTTTTAAATGACGTTGTTGTTGGTCTGTCAGCCCACTGTGATGTCACATCGCCGACTCGACCTTTAAAACCGACACGCGTTTTGTTTATCCATGTGTCTACACTCTTCTCTTAGGCTGTCAATTCAGAATAACTCAAACTACAAACGAGATTCTATAACAAATCAGCGACAATATCTATCTTAACCGATTTTGTGTTTGTTTACATTCCGGCTGATTCAAGCTCGCAGTAAAAACACACAGCGTTTAAAAAAAAAAAAATAATCCCACTTCCTACTTCATATGAACTGTGACCTCAAGGCAGATTAACGTCCATGCTTGCTGGGCCATCGACGTGGGAGTAATGAAACACTGTTCATTTCCCAGAATCACTCTGCGTGCAAAACGTTCGAGCGCCACCCAGCCATTACGAAGGTTAAGGGAATCAACAACAACATTCAGTAGGCAAACACTGTAGAATGTTGCAGATAGACATATCATGAATAGACCTGTCACAGAGTCATGCCTGTCCTACACAATATATTTCTATCTGAACGTTCCACAATGTTGCGGTCTGCTGAACGCAGCCCTGGTTTGCGTAACTGTTATGCTATTACCAAAGCAGGAGCAAAACTCTGGATTGCAATGTCTTGATGAAAAGATATGCCTGGAGGACATTCTAGAATGTGCGGAGGCTATTGGCACCTCGATACGTCTCGTGGTATAAACAATTTTCATAGCAGGAACAAATTAAGACTTTCGTTGGCAGAGTAACAAGAGGGCGTAGGAGTGTAATAACACCAAGTGAATGATTCGTCGTCATAGCTACTGTAGTGAAATACTCTATACCTTTTGGGATGCGGGCCAAGTTTAAGACAGAGCTTTGGAGGCCGATTTATGAATGAAAGGAATTACGTGGGTGTATAACTACACTATAATGCAATGCAATATGTGTAATGGCTCTATGCTTCTACATTCTAGAGCAGTGTTGGCCCTCGCTCCTTCTGGAGAATTATTGGGGGTGTTTTAAAAACAACTGCTTCAGCAACTCAAGGTCCTGTGAGCGGCTGATTGGTAGTGTTGGGTGTGTTCGAGCAGGGTTGGAGCGAAACCCTGCAGGAGGGTAGCTCTCCAGGAGGAAGGTTGGCTACCCTTGCTCTATAATGTTTAATTGATCAAGACTGGAATCGGCCCGTCCTTCATTCAAAACTCTTCTAAATGCTAGGCTAATGCTAACAAGACGTCGATACGCTAACAGCTCTTCAAACAGATGATTTGTTATTTTCTGAAACAAGAGGCGGTCCTGTTGCGAACGTGCTTCAATCTGAATCTTCAAATCAAACGAGTTGGTTGAAATGAAAAAAAAAAAAAACAATGACATGTGTAGTTTGCATTGCTAAGCAAGCCCGGCAGCAAGCAGCATTCAACAGCTGGCGGATGTAAACAAACACGGAAATGGATCATCAAAATGATTCAGATAAGCCATGCCTTGAGTTCAACATCCTAGTGTGTGTGTGTGTGTGTGTGTGTGTGTGTGTGTGTGTGTGTGTTGCGTAGTGTTAAGAGAGGCCTATCACATTCTGTACCTGTATTCATGTTGAAGGGCTCTCCTAACAGTTCTACCGTTGCTGGATACACTTTCCTGGAACAAAGGACATCAGAGAGAGAGAGAGGTTAGATTCTTACCCACTGTAAAGCCCCCTTACTTCTCTTTCACATTTTTTTTTTTTTTTTTTAATTTTACCTTTATTTTACTAGGCAAGTCAGTTAAGAACATATTCTTATTTTCAATGACGGCCTAGGAACAGTGGGTTAACTGCCTTGTTCAGGGGCAGAACGACAGATTTTTACCTTGTCAGCTCGGGGATTTGATCCTGCCGCCCCAATTATTGGGGGTGTTTACCTGGTGCAATTACCTGGTGCAATTCAGTTTGACATGTAAACTGCCCATATGTATTTGTGAAATGGACATTGTGAATAATAAATATACTGTACCTAAAAAAAAAACCCATCAGGAATAACTTGAGAGTCTGACTGAGAAAGTAAAGTCTCTAATGGGGACATTTTGATTACAAAAAGCAGTGCGGTTGTAAAAAACAGACCTCATTTCCTCAAATAGTTCCAACATTCACTCCTCCCATTGGCGTTAGGGCAGCAGAATTAACACTGCCCCAGTTTTGTGCCAGGCTCAATACGTCTTGTAGACTCAAATTAACCTAAATTCTTGGTTCGTTGTGTTTGTCTTCACTTCCTGTATCAGGTGGATTACCGCTCGGCTGGACACCAGTCCTCACAGTCATACAGTAGCTAGTGCTTGAATTTCCATTCCTTTAATCTAGATTGTATGAGGAAAACTCCTTGAGTTTTGCAGCTAATTTCCCAGGGGGACATATGTAAAAAAAATATAATAATAATAATAATAAATGTATTGATGTAATAAAATAAATAACCATGAATTTCAGCGACTATGTGGATGACAATATAAATTGAACTTGAATCACTGAAAATATATTAAGCGAATATATAAATATTGTATAATATTATAAGCTACACAGACCATGAAACAAAAGACCAGACATAGAAAATCTACTTCCTGCTTCACTGAGCACAAGGGCTCTGTCACAAGTTAGATCCACGGATACATAACAAGTTACGACAGAGCGCCAAACAGAGGGACGGGCAGAAACTAACTGGTTCACTGGCGGAGCATTGGGCTCGCGGCTGACGGGCCAATCAAAATCAATTAGTGTACCTCAGATCTGACACGTCTTTATGCATCCTTCCTGCCTCGCTGTCGACTGGAAACAAAGCTAACCTTAGTTTTAATGAGGAGGCCATTTCCAACAATAGGGAATCTTCCTCAGAAAATACCCTTGTCCATGATTGATATGGAGAAAAAAAAAGACCCTGTTGGAAAGTTCAGGCCTTACCCGACTGTAAGGTGTGTGTGCACGTATGAATATGTTTCTGTATGTGTTTTTATGCGTGTGTGTGTGTGTATATGTACAGTGCCTTCAGAAAATATTCACACACCTTTACATAATGTCAAAGTGGAATGAATAGCTGAAATGTCTTTCATCAATAAGTATTCAACCACTTTGTTATGGCAAGCCTCAAAAAGTTCAATGTCCTTAAATTGCATATTAAGTTGCATGGACTCATTCATTGTTCAATAATAGTGGTTATTATGGTTTTTGAATAACTACCTCAGCTCTGTACCACACACACATCAAATAATCTGTAAGGTCCCTCAAATCGAGTAGTACATTTCAAACACAAATTCAACCAAAGACCAGCAAGGTTTGTGTGCCTTGCAAAGAATGGCACTGACTGGTAGATGTGTAAAAACATTTTAATAAAGGAGACGCTGAATATCCCTTAGAGCACATGGTGAAGTTATTAATTATACTTTTGATGGTGTATCAACACACCCAGTCACTACAAAGATACAGGCCTTTTCATCAGTATGACAGTATTGTAACCTAGGTCTGCATGCTGGTCCTTTTCATCAGTATGACAGTATTGTAACCTAGGTCTGCATGCTGGTCCTTTTCATCAGTATGACAGTATTGTAACCTAGGTCTGCATGCTGGTCATCAGTATGACAGTATTGTAACCTAGGTCTGCATGCTGGTCATCAGTATGACAGTATTGTAACCTAGGTCTGCATGCTGGTCATCAGTACGACAGTATTGTAACCTAGGTCTGCATGCTGGTCATCAGTACGACAGTATTGTAACCTAGGTCTGCATGCTGGTCATCAGTACGACAGTATTGTAACCTAGGTCTGCATGCTGGTCATCAGTACGACAGTATTGTAACCTAGGTCTGCATGCTGGTCATCAGTACGACAGTATTGTAACCTAGGTCTGCATGCTGGTCATCAGTACGACAGTATTGTAACCTAGGTCTGCATGCTGGTCATCAGTACGACAGTATTGTAACCTAGGTCTGCATGCTGGTCATCAGTACGACAGTATTGTAACCTAGGTCTGCATGCTGGTCATCAGTACGACAGTATTGTGACCTAGGTCTGCATGCTGGTCATCAGTACGACAGTATTGTGACCTAGGTCTGCATGCTGGTCATCAGTACGACAGTATTGTAACCTAGGTCTGCATGCTGGTCATCAGTATGACAGTATTGTAACCTAGGTCTGCATGCTGGTCATCAGTATGACAGTATTGTAACCTAGGTCTGCATGCTGGTCATCAGTACGACAGTATTGTAACCTAGGTCTCCATGCTGGTCATCAGTAAGACAGTATTGTAACCTAGGTCTGCATGCTGGTCATCAGTACGACAGTATTGTAACCTAGGTCTGCATGCTGGTCATCAGTACGACAGTATTGTAACCTAGGTCTCCATGCTGGTCATCAGTACGACAGTATTGTAACCTAGGTCTGCATGCTGGTCATCAGTACGACAGTATTGTAACCTAGGTCTGCATGCTGGTCATCAGTACGACAGTATTGTAACCTAGGTCTGCATGCTGGTCATCAGTACGACAGTATTGTAACCTAGGTCTGCATGCTGGTCATCAGTACGACAGTATTGTGACCTAGGTCTGCATGCTGGTCATCAGTACGACAGTATTGTGACCTAGGTCTGCATGCTGGTCATCAGTACGACAGTATTGTGACCTAGGTCTGCATGCTGGTCATCAGTACGACAGTATTGTAACCTAGGTCTGCATGCTGGTCATCAGTACGACAGTATTGTAACCTAGGTCTGCATGCTGGTCATCAGTACGACAGTATTGTAACCTAGGTCTGCATGCTGGTCATCAGTACGACAGTATTGTAACCTAGGTCTGCATGCTGGTCATCAGTACGACAGTATTGTAACCTAGGTCTGCATGCTGGTCATCAGTACGACAGTATTGTAACCTAGGTCTGCATGCTGGTCATCAGTACGACAGTATTGTGACCTAGGTCTGCATGCTGGTCATCAGTACGACAGTATTGTAACCTAGGTCTGCATGCTGGTCATCAGTATGACAGTATTGTAACCTAGGTCTGCATGCTGGTCATCAGTATGACAGTATTGTAACCTAGGTCTGCATGCTGGTCATCAGTATGACAGTATTGTAACCTAGGTCTGCATGCTGGTCATCAGTAAGACAGTATTGTAACCTAGGTCTGCATGCTGGTCATCAGTACGACAGTATTGTAACCTAGGTCTGCATGCTGGTCATCAGTATGACAGTATTGTAACCTAGGTCTGCATGCTGGTCATCAGTACGACAGTATTGTAACCTAGGTCTGCATGCTGGTCATCAGTATGACAGTATTGTAACCTAGGTCTGCATGCTGGTCATCAGATAGATGATACAAGCTCTTCTATTAATGTGCTTATAGGGAGACGTTGAAAACAAACTCCTTTTGAAGTAAATGGTGATATTGCCTTGTGTGTCGACTCAGGTAATGGTTGGGGTCACACGTACACACGTCTCCATGCTGACAGCTTTACAGCAGTGTCTCAGTGTAGACGGCTGTCAACACTGAGATCCTCACCACTATAGCGGTGCTTCTTCAATCTGTAGTCTGCTTGAATAGAATGCGTTATAATAATGTAATTGAGGCTGTAAAACTGCAATTACTAAATAGATCACTATTTCCATTGGTTTACTTAAACTAGGGCCTTACAAAGGGTCTTTAACTAGTCCTTCCTCTCTGAACATGTCAAACCATACAAGCAATGGTGGTTTACTTTAGATAGAGGAAAATACATTCTCAGGGGATTGCTTTAAAAAGTTGTAGGCAACATTAAAACATTTGGCCAATTCCACAGTAACGGAATTACAGTTTGACTCAGATTTTTCACTTTTAAATGTATGTCAAACAAAAAAACTTTTATTTCAAAAGTTTAACAAAACCATATAACCATGCACAAGGACTACTTTGAACAATTTACACAGAACATTTCACAAAAGTACATTTACTGGAAGAACCGTGCAGACGCAAATTTTGGTAACATAATTACGGGAAAATCTCCATCAGTTTTTTTTTTTTTGGAACCACATTTTTCAAAATTCTTAAATATCTGCTCCAAATTAAGAATCAAAGACGTCTGAAAAACTGTATTTTGGTTATTGAACTACAGTAGGTGAAGTGG
The DNA here is from genome assembly GCA_023634145.1 of Thymallus thymallus. Taxonomy (NCBI): domain Eukaryota; kingdom Metazoa; phylum Chordata; class Actinopteri; order Salmoniformes; family Salmonidae; genus Thymallus; species Thymallus thymallus. The sequence continues at coordinate 11,469,473 of CM042424.1, forward strand.
ATTTATATCTGGTAACGTAATTACATCATGGGTCCCTGATCTGTACAATACAGAAATGCATCATTTTGAACGTTCTTTCTTTTGCATAATATTGTTGTAATGAGCTCCGCCCTCAAACAAGACCACATTTGATTGGTCCGGACCAGACTAAATCTGAAACAATCATAGACTTCTATGTTTCACAAGTTTGGAGATCAAAGTACAGCATAGTAGAGCTCAGTACAGTAAAGTAGATATGTTCAGTATATTACATTATACTGCATCTTTCTTTGCTGTTCTGTACTCTACTGTTTTTTTCGGAGTTAGTTCATATAACGAAATAAGTCCATTTAAATAAATTAAATTAGGCCCTAATCTACGTATTTCACATGACTGGGAATACAGATACGCATCTGTTGGTCACAGAAACCTTATGAAAAGGTAAAGGGTGTGGATCAGAAACCCAGTCAGTATCTGGTGTGACCACCATTTGCCTCATGCAGCGCGACCGACATATATAGTTGATCAGGCTGTTGATTGTGGCCTGGATGGACATACTGCCAAATTCTCTAAAACAACGTTGGAGGCGGCTTATGGTATAGAAACAAACATTTAATTCTCTGGCAACAGCTCTGGTGTACATTCCTGCAGTCAGCATGCCAATTGCACGATCCCTCAACTTGAGACATCTGTGGCCTTGTGTTGTGTGACAAAACGGCACATTTTAGAGTGGCATTTTATTGTCCCCAGCACAAGGTTCACCTGTGTAGTGATCATGCGGTTTAATCAGCTCCTTGATATGCCACACCTGTCAGGTGGATGGATTATCTTGGCAAAGGAGAAATGCTCACTAACAGGGATGTAAATAAATTTGTGCACAAAATGGGATATTTTATTTCAGCTCATGAAACCAACACCTGACATGTTGCATTTATATTTTTGTTCAGTGTAGTTGGCAGGGGTCTTTACTTCAACACTATTGTGTTTTGATGCATTTCTAATACCTTTTAAATACTTGTTCTGGTCGATGTTGTCCAAGACCAAAGCCTTTGCTTAGTCCTAATTTTTAGGATGGAAAATGGTTGAAAAATGTATATATGCCTTAATATAAAAAACATATTGAATAAGCTTTCATTTGACATGCGCCTATGAACTTCACATATTGGTGCTCATGGGTCCTTTTAGATAGAAATGCCCATTACCCACAATCCTTTCCTGGCAGCCAGTAAAGTACAGTACATGACAAACCACTTAGCCTCCTTGAAAATAGGCAAAGGTGGCTAAAAATACAGCAGGTGAAAATGGACCCGGGAGGTTGAGAACATGTGTTCTCAGGAAGCTGATGACTATGTGTTCTCAGGAAGCAGTGCAGCAGGAAGCTGATGACTATACCAACACCCTGTCTGACTGACTGGCTGACAGGTGAAGTGTTGCATTCTGGTTACGGCAGGAGCCAGGAGGACATGGGGTGCATCTCAATACACCAAAGATGTTCTCCATATCTGCACTGGCATTAAAAGAACTGGACAGGTGAAAGCAACTTACTATAGCAGGCATCCCTCCACATTGCCTTCAACTATCCTGTGTTTTGAGAACATCGCTGAGGGTGAGGAGATGAGGAAGTCAATTTAGAAAAAGGTTTATGTCCACACACCGTTTGTTTGCTGCTCCCACAAGTGATGTTTAACTAAAAGCTACAGAAACAGCGTCTCCACTGACATGGTTGTCATCAGGTAACCAAATCCACATGACACACAGGAGGAATCCATTTTTAGACGTGTGGGGAAGAATCGTCACCCAGTGATGGCTCTTTCCCACATATCTCAAAAGTAACTCCACGCCAGGTCTGCCATCGAGACTTATTTCTCAATCGGAGGGGACTGGAAATAGAACAATCTTATGCAATCATAGGAAGAAGTGAAAGGACAGTAAATACTCTCACGGTTCAATACAAGCATGAGGGAAAATGCTGAGTGTCAATATGAGCTATAGGCAGATGTAAAACCTCAAAAGCAAGGGCCCAAACTAACTTTTAGGTGTCGTAATTTACCCTATGCTTTAGACAGTTGATTACAAACTGTTATCTGACCCAAATTTGCTCCTCTAAAACTACAGCAGCTAAAAAAAAAAATCCCCCATAATGCACCATCATGGATGGATTAAAACAGAGGGTACTCTCAATAGTCATATAACGGCTAAAAACAGAACCGATCGATTTTGGTCCATTTAGAACGCTAACGGACAGCCGATAAAGCCCATCAAACAACCGGGACCACCTCTGCTTGGACGGCAAACTAGGAAATTCATTTCTCTCCATTTGAAAGAATGTGCGAGAGAAGCACTTAGGACTCTATTGATTTGTATATTATTGAACACGCCGTATGTCTTGCCAACACAGCCAGTGATGGTGGTGTTAGCCAAGGGGCTAGCACTGTGATAGGTTTCTATAGACACACACACACACACACACACACACACACACCACACACACACACACCCACGGCCATCCAAACCAGGGCCAGATTAAAAGGATCATGTTCCCGGGGGACAGACCAGCGGCGACATAGCAGCTGTGGCCACCACGGCCCACGGGGGAAGTGTTATGGCGGGACACTTGATCCGAGCCCACTCTTTATCTCTCTCTCTCTCTCTCTGACTGTAAATGAGTGGTATTCAAACTTCTTCAGCTAAAACTCTATAAAACGTGTGTCCAATTGGAATACATTATTTTTGTCTAACCCTCATTTCACAAAGTAAGTTGACTGAGAGAACAATTATAATTCACAACTTGTGTCTGGGAATCCACAAGTACACCTAAAATTCCGTTGCACACAGATCCCAATCTCCACCGGCTATTCCACCGAGTCCCCCTAGGGGGCAGTGTCCCAAACTTTGCCTAGCCACCCAGAGAATCAGCATGGAGCCAATCGAATGTCTTTAAAGTTTTAACGCCTATAAAACAAGTCACAGTCCTCGAAATCAGACGGTCATGGGGACGGTTGTGACAGCGGCTGTAAATCTTGATGCCTGGCTCGTACCGCTGGGAGGGAAAGGGAGGATACTAACAGTTTAATTGAAGAGAGTGAATGGCTGATCACTGCTTGATGCTCTCACCAGATCTCTTCATTGCATGGATGCATACATACAATGTCTGAACCGTTACACTCCTACCATGAGACTGCCATGGACGAATCGTGCTATTCTCTGCCACTGCAATGGCCACTTAACTTTGAATCAATGCAGTGAATGGTTATGGTCAGCCTCAGTGTTACATTTTGCCGGGTCATCACTATACAATCTCGTCGACAACTAAACGAGCCCCCATGATGATGCCCGATGCGTCACGCCCCTTTGAGCGTTGGCGTACGCAGTCACACACACACACGCACACGTAGTGTTGGTTATCGGTGCGTCTGGGCCATAGCTGGGATGAGTTTAGAGTGATGACGAGAGGTCTATCTGAGATCCTGGGATTGTAAAGGTGGCGCAGCGTGTCTGGGTGACGAAATCCTGACATTACTGAGAGACAAACAAACATCCCAATGAAACACTAACATTCGTAAAAAGACAGCATGAATGTAGAACATTCTAGCCCTCTCAGTTTTGAAACACGGTAACATTCGTAAAAAGACAGCATGAGTGTAGAACATTCTAGCCCTCTCAGTTTTGCCTCCTGGGTGCAGGGAGGGGGATTTTGCTACACAAGACGTCTTCATCCCAGTATCCCTTGAAAGGTGATATGCGTTTGACTATGTACGCTAGGAGGTCTTGACAAACGCATACCTTTTGCCGACTTGTACCCAAATTCAAATGGACCCCTTACCCTGAACGTTTTGGTCCGGTTTCCCACACGCAGATTAAGCCTAGTCCAGAACAACAAAAAAACATTCCAAATGGAATTTCCATCACTAAACTTAATCTGTGCCTGCGATACCGGCCCATAGGCCCTGGGTGAATGTTTAGTTTTTTTGCCCTAGCACTACACAGCTAATTCATCAAGCTTTGACTATTTGAATCAGCTACGTAGCGCTAGGGCATCGACATTCCATTAAGAAGGTTTTTTTGGGGGGTCCTGGACTAGCCTTAATCTGTGCAGGACAGAGTTTGGGAAACCTTGGTGTAGCGGATATATTGCACGGATCGGATCGGATCCATGTCGGGACTGAGCAAACTTGAACGTTGTGCAACTTTCAGCGTGTGTTTACTGTGAACACAGAGGCTGTACCCGCTTTAAGTTACAGTTTCAGACAGTGGTCAAGTAGGCTACTGTGGATGATCATAATGAAGGGTTACCAGAGTGGCCTACCATCAAAAACAATGGAGAAAATGCATCCCATAACATGGAAATAGCTGTAGCAGCCAATGTGTGGTGTTCAATGTAGGCCTACATTCCATTAAACAGAGCTTGACATTAACAAGTCCATCCTTCAGACAAAGACGTGACTGAAAATGTTGTGATGTTTGATGCCAGAAACCACTACCACTATTACAAAGAATCTGACGAATTATGCCAAACTCTGCATATTGGCTACTTAGCTTATTCAAACCTCTCTCAAAATACAACACTGCCCCTTTAAGACGAAAAAAACCCAGTAACTCCGTTTATCTATAACTGGGCTAACAATTCACTTACTAGTAAAGGATATGAACAACATGTGCACACTTGGCTACATGCAGCAGTCAATGATCGATTTGCATACAGGCCTACTGCAGCTCTGATTGGTTAAGGCGCATCGGTCTGTGTAGAGTACGGACATGTCGACGCAATAGAATCCTACTCCGATGCGCTTCGCCGACAACAAAAGGTCTCGCATAGTTCGTTTAGCATACTAATAAGTCTTGCATTGATTGTTTTGTTGCATTGAACGTGGCTAATATTGCGTTGATTCGATCACAATTCCCACAGTAAAAGGGAAACGTGAAAAAAAAAAAAATCTAGAAAGTTGAGTGAAGTTCAAATCTCGTGCTTCTCTGCGCCGGCTGCTGTGTTTCTTCTGCTCGGAAGTCCTGGCGTGCGCAGTTTAGAAGGAACATTGCTTAGAAGGCATCTAGGGGGGGTTGATACACTAAACTGTGAGCTGATGGGATAATAAATCATGCATTTTTCATGAAGTGATATGATTAACGGCATTTAAAAGGTGGATTAGTCGTGAGTTTATTAGTTGAGTCAGAGTCTAGGGTGACACCGCACAGTTTTCACTTAAAATAGGACTATTTCAGTTTTAAAATCGAGTTACATTTTTGTAGCCCTTAAGAATATAGATGCTCTGAATCAGGACGGTGATTTAAAATACGGTTTGGTTTATGATTTACTGAAGTTCATGGCACAATGTTCTATAAAGATTCACAGCACCAGTCCTAGAGATTCGGTCTACCTTTAACGGAGGGCTATAAAATCACTAAACCTCACATCAAGGGACCTACTGTACACAACGAGACACTATTAAAACGTCGACAACTCAAATGATGGCCATAATAACTTCCAGTTGTGCTCCGGGACAAGCAATGGGACTGTAGTTCCTTCCCACAGTTCAGACATAAAACGCCAGAGACTCCAGCTCGTTTTTATTTGTTTTTACTTCTCTGGATTTATTCTGTTGGATTATTCTTGCGGGAAAACTCATAACTTCCAGAAGTCTATTGATACAGCAGCACAATGCGCTACTCCCATACTCCCGTGCCCTTTGAGGATAGAGTAAAGTCTAATTTTGACTAAAACGTCTGGGGTCTCGGCCTATGAATCATATCCAGCTGACACTTGTGGTGCCATCGAGTATGCTGCGAGTCTAACTTCGCTCTTTTTATACCACAGATGTTTTGAAATACATAAAAAGGCGATTCAAATCTGAGCCTCATGTAAAATCTCTGTATGGATAAATAATGCATTTCCTTAAACTCCATGTTGAAAAACACTTTTTCATACTTGGGAATTTATTCAGTTCTAGGCTTTGCAATTTATTGAATCCTCCCTCAAGAGTTAAAATAAACTAAGCTAATGGCAAAATCTGTGGGTAATACCGAACAGGAAGCCTGGAGAGAAGGAAGTAGTAGTGCTTCCTTTTTCCTCTCCTTTTTATAAGCCCTAAAAACATATGTTGAGATTGCCTAGAGCGGTTATATTTTATTGGTTCACAGTGGTTTATCCGTAGGTTGTAATTTAGTTGTTGGTGGAGACCTCTGGAGAGATGTGTATATAATTACTGAATATATACTGAACAAAAATATAAAAATGAAACATGCAACAATTCCAACTATTTTACTGAGTTACAGTTCATATGAGGAAATCAGTCAATTTAAATACATTCATTAGGCCCTAATCTATGGATTTCACAGCCAATCAGAATTAGTTTCCCCGCCACAAAAGGGCTTTATTACAGACAGAAATACTTCTCAGTTTCATCAGCTGTCCAGGTGGCTGGTCTCAGACGATCCCGCAGGTAAAGAAGCCAAATGTGGAGGTCCTGGCCTGGCCTGTCATGGTTACATGTGGTCTGCGGTTGTGAGGCCGGTTGGACGTACTGCCAAATTCTCTAAAACTTTTGGTGGAAAAATGAACATTACATTTTCTGGCAACAGCTCTGGTGGGCATTCCTGCAGTCAGCATGTCAATTGCCCACTCCCTTATCTGTGGCATTTAGAGTGGCCTTTTATTGTCCCCAGCACAAGGTTCACCTGTGTAATGATCATGATGTTTAATCAGCTTGTTGATATGCCACACCTGTCAGGTTGATGGATTATATTGGCAAAGGAGAAATAGAGATGTTATTAAATTTTTACACAAAAAATGAGAGAAATATGTTCTCTCTTCTTTTATTTCACCTCATGAAACATGGGACCGGGTTTCAAACATTTTACATGTTGTGTTTATATTTTTGTTCAGTATAGTTTAACTGGGTCTCCAGAGACACAGCCCAGTGCTAGCAATGTCCAAGCCACAGAAAGGCCCCCGGTTCGCCCCCCACGAGATTCATTAGTCTGTAGAATGACCTCCATTCACTTCCTCTCAGTGGATCGAACCACTCCCAAAGCGCAGGGGTGTTAAATGTATTTTAAATGCACTCAAGAGACTAGATAGTGACTTGTATGAAGAGCGTCCTCCCACCGTTCTCCACTTTAGAGAGTTCTTGTCTGCGTGTGCTGATAACCAGGGAGAGAGGAGGTGACTATTAAAGAGTTCTGTGGCCGTTTGTCTCCTCCTCCTCCTCCTCCTCCTCCTCCTCCTCCTCGTAAGTTAGTGCTATAATAATGATGAGTAAGAGAGAAAGGGAGAGCGATCGCAGATGCTTTAGACGGGCCATCTGAAAAGCATTTAAGAGAGCGGAGCGCATTTTTTTTTAATAGCGGGTTAAATCAAGACAGGCCCGCTTGTCACAGCTAATATGACCGAGTGGGACATAATGGACTTGGCTGCAGCCCTGAGGTAGAAAAAAATGGAGCAGAAAATGACACGAAGCGTAGCACCATCCGCTAACGTCACTCAGTGACAGCAAATGTGTCCCAAATGGCACCTATTGGCCCTGGTCAAAAGTACTGCGCTAACAGCAAATAGGGTGCCATTTGGGACACAGCCTTATATGTCAAGGAAAATCTCAGCAAAGAGACAGAGGGGAAAAGCATGTTCAATGTCTCTAATTTCTGCCTCTCCAAATACAGATTTTTCAAATCAAAGATCTAATCCATTTTAGTGGAAAGGCCTGGTGAAATAATGGATACAAATAAGAGACCTACTATATGCTGTTTGACATTTGTCAGTGTCCGCGACCAAGGGAATACAATGCAGTTCCACTCAGTGTAATTTTCATATAAAAAGTCAAACAGTGAGGCAGAATGAAAAAAAGCCAGGGGCAGATGGCAGTTAAATAAAGGTTAAAATAATTTTAAAAAATGTATGGTGGTTTCGATCTCTGGGTTCCTTGATAAACAAGCGGCCACACGCACATACAAACATACAGCATTTCAAAAGAGGATTGTGTGTATATTTTCAGGTTAGTTAGTGTACATGGAAGGTTCCTGTGTGTGTATTTGTGTTCAGGTTAGTTGGTGAATATGGCCAGACAATTTGAATTCATACAGTATGCGTGAGTATGTATGTATGTATGTATGTATGTATGTATGTATGTATGTATGTATGTATGTATGTATGTATGTATGTATGTATGTAGACACATGAGCGACTTGGACGGCCGCTGTTAGATAAGCTGACTATGGTCATGACCCCACAGTGGTCACTCAGACACAGGCACTAGCAAGATGTCAGCAAGTCCTAAGGGGGCGGGGGAGGGGCTATTTAAAGACGCACGCCAAAAATGCAGCCAATAGCCTTTTTTTGTTTTTGTCTATTTTTATGCATGCATAAATAATTACTCACTGTCTGTGATAAATGTTTTGGCTTGTGCGCTAATGGAGGTTGACTAAGTGCAATATCCTGGAGGTAAATGGGGAATTAGTCCATTTCATTATTACAGGTAATTGAAGCCCTAGAGATTATTTAAAAGTCCCAGTTGATGTTCTGTGGGCGAGGATCTCTGCGATAGAGAATGGGAGATGAAGACCAGAAATGTAAAAGCAAAGGAATGTCCATCAAGTCCAAAGTAAATCTCAGTCAAGACAAGGCGAGTCCTGAGACTCCCCTTAAATCAAAACAGGGACAACATCAACGCCGCGCCAAAAAAAGGATAGAATCCACAATTACCCTCTTCCACGATTAACTGAATTGGGGCCCAAGTTATTTTAGTGGTGTATTTTTGTGGGAAATATGTGGGGAGCTCGGGCCGATGGCACAGGAAGAGAGACGCTTGGGAAACAAAATAAGAGCTTGAGAAGGCTAGTGTGCTTTTGGTGGATACGGTCCATTTTAAGGGTTGCTTGGGGTTTTAGCTGTGGGTATTTTGGTGTGTTACTTCAAAGCAGTCCGAGCAAAAGCATGATTTGCAATCAGCTTTGAAATACAATCCAATAAACCCAAAACAATGAACTAAACAAAAGACAAAAGAAAAACCTTTTTAAAAAGCTCCAATTGTGGTTTTAGATGTGGGTATTTTGGTGCGGCACGTCAAAGCAGTATTGTCCGAGCAAAAGCATGATTCACATTAAGCTTTGAAATAAAATCTGATAAACCCGAAACAATAAACAAAACAAAATACAAAAAGCTCCACTGCTGTACTGAACAACTCCTGAGAAGGAAATCGATATAAGTGTGGGTCAAAATCCGGGATTATAAAAATGTATCATGTTAACTGATCCAAGGTCAGTCAAACCCACTGTTGTCCACACAGTGAACACGTTCTCTAAGAGCGACATCTGATCCAGGACCAGTGACCGTAACGACAGGACAAAGCAGTCGTGCAATTTGTAAAAAAAAAAAATGCCCATCAGCTAAAGCCTCTCATTCAAATGTCTGCCAGTGGATTTCCTTAACATAATATCTGTCAGATACAGTGCATTCGTTTTTTTTAAAAGCAAAAATGTAAATTTAAATAAGTATTCAGACCCTTTACTCAGTACTTTGTGAAAGCACCTTTGGCAGTGATTATAGCCTTGCGTCTTCTTGGGTATGACATTACAAGCTTGGCACACCTGTACATGGGGAGTTTCTCACATTCTTCTCAGCAGATCCTCTCAAGCTCTGTCAGGTTGGATGGGGAGCGTCGCGGTACAGCTTTTTCAGGTCTCTCTAGAGATGTTCGATCAGGTTCACGTCCGGGCTCTGGGAGGGCCACTCGAAGACATTCAGAAACTTGTCCCGAAGTCACTCCTGCGTTGTCTTGGCTGTGTGCTTATGGGTCCTTGTTCTGTTGGAAGGTGAACCTTCGCCCAAGTATGAGGTCCAGAACACTCTGGAGCAGGTTTTCATCAAGGATCTCTCTCTGTACTTTGCTTAGTTCATTTTCCCTTGATCCTGACTAGTCTCCCAGTCCCTGCTGCTGAAAAACATCCCCACAGCCTGATGCTGCCACCACCATGCTTCACCGTAGGGATGGTGCCAGTTTTCCTCCAGATGTGACGCTTGGCATTCAAGCTAAAATAGTTAAATCTTGGTTTCATCAGACCAGAGAATCTTGATTCTCATGGTTTGAGAGTACGTTAGGTGCCTTTTGGCAAACTCCAAGCCGGCTGTCATGTGCCTTTTACTGAGGAGTGGATTCCGTCTGGCCACCCCACCATAAAGGCCTGATTGGTGGAGTGCTGCAGAGATGATTGTCCTTCTGGAAGGTTCTTCCATCTCCACAGAGGAACTCTAGAGCTCTGTCAGAGCGACCATCGGGTTCTTGGTCACCTCCCTGACAAAGGCCTTTCTCCCCCCCATTGCTCAGTTTGGTTGGGCAGCCAGCTCTAGGAAGAGTCTTGGCGGTTCCAATCTTCTTCCATTTAAGAATGATGGAGGCCACTGTGTTCTTGGGGACTTTCAATGCTGCAGAAATGTTTTGGTATCCTCCCCAGATCTGTGCCTTGACACAATTCTGTCTCAGAGCTCTACAAACAATTCCTTAGATCTCATAGCTTGGTTTTTGCTCTGACATGCACTGTCAACTGTGGGATCTTATATAGACAGGTGTGAGCCTTTCCAAATCATGTCCAATCAATTGAATTTACCACAGGTGGACTCCAATCAAGTTGTATAAACATCTCAAGGATGATCAATGGAAACAGGATGCACCTGATCTCAATGTCGAGTCTCATAGCAAAGGGTCTGAATACTTATGTAAATAAGGTATGTTTTTTTATTTTTAATACATTTGCTACAATTTCTAAAACCTTGTTTTCACCTTGTCATTGTGGGGTATTCTGTGTAGATTGATGAGGATTTTTATTTTTTAATATAATCCATTTTAGAAAAAGGCTGTAATGTAACAAAATGTTGAAAAAAGGGACGGGGTCTGAATCCTTTCCGAATGAACATTTATGATAATTCGGTCAAAGCCCTGGCCAAATAGGCAACTCCAGAATACCTTTTTCCCCAGAATTCTCATACTATTTATAAGGCTGTTAGTATAGTACTAAAGTACTATTCAGTAAACAGTATGTAGTATGACAATTCAGTCACAGCCCCGGCCAAATAGGCAGCTGGAGCGTAGTTAGCTATAAGCTGCTATGGTACAGTAAATCTGTCGGTGTGCCCTTGAGCAAGGAACTTCACCCTAATTGCACCTTTAAGCCGCTCTGGATACGAGTGTCTGCTAAATTACTAAAATTAAATGAAAGTATTGAACTACTTAAGACGCCATATCACATTTGATCTCCAACAAGCCCTCCACTGGACCTAACAGTTTTAAATAAAATAATAAACAAAAATAATCTCCCCCCCGTTATCTGGGATCCTCTCCACTCATTAAACGGACCCCCTACTGTGTGAACGAATGAGCACGGGGGAGGGAGGGGAGCAATACGCTGACCCCCTCGTGCCAATACCCATAATGGGGTCCGAGGCAACAACGGAGCCCTGTGTTGTCCAGCAGGGTTGCATCACATCATCGCTATGGCGGCTAACCGCTAACGAGCAGTAGCCGCTGCCCTGAGAGCGCGAATGTAAAATAATGCCATTACGCAACACAAGGCCCTGCTCTGTGCGTTGGGGCTGGGGGGGAAGCAATAGGATGTGACAACCTGCCGTGCTGCGCCTGTCCAGTGTGGGTCTGGGATTACACTGTGCTACTGCTATTGTTACAGAGGAGCAGTAGAAACCTATGGAGGAGCAGGATGAGGATTAGTAGAGTGAGGGGACACAGAGAGAGAGAGAGAGAAAGAGAGAGAGAAAGAGAGAGACAGCGTGAGAAAGAAATTGAACAAGAAGACAGAGAACGAGAGATGGAAATAGAGACGGGAGCAGAACAGCACTCGTTCACGTCACCCCTCCATCCCTTCAGGCAGAAAGGGCATTAGCGTTAGCGAGGGTAATAGCGCTAGCTACGATTAGCATGGTAGCGTTATGTAAGCTGTATGGCAGAAAGGTCATCAGGGGACAACGCAATAGCAGTGAACAATACCTCAGGAGTTGCCGTTACGGTCTCCTCTACCCCACTAGACCATGGCCATAGCAATTAACAGTCAGCGCTAATGGGAAGTAATTGCAGTATAGAGATGAACCGCGGGAAGTCCTACTAGCTATCCAAAACCAGATAGAACCGGTTCATCAGTAAAGTAGGGAATTACTATACGAGTAATTTGTCTGGTTCTCTACCAGTGGATCAGGATAAACAAGTCAAGGTAGTCAGGAGTGAAAGGACTGCCCAGAAATCTTGCTCAATTTGGAACTCTTCCTGTTTTTCTGTCTGCCCGTCACTGTCGTTCTGTCTACCTGTCAGTCTGTGGTCCTGTCAGTTCCTCGGTTTGTCCCTCTATCTCTGTAGACCTGCAAAGTCTGCAGTCTGGCAGGACTGTGTGTGTGTGTGTGTGTGTGTGTTCGGTGGAGGAGCCTTGTCAGCGGCGGTATTTGAGCACTCATCTTTATTCTACTGAGAGACTGTCGGTCCACAGGCCATCATGTCCATACTGCATACCCTGATGAATAACTTGGCAGAAGTTGGCACCATGTGACATCACAAACAAAACAGAAAAGAGTGGAGTCAGTGGACTGATAGTATGACGGAGCCCCAATGTAGTCCACTGTCTCGCGATCATATTTTACATGACAGGCCAAGTCAAATCAATGAAAACAATTCACTGCTAAACATCTGAGAAGGGTCCTAAAACGGGCCACCGCTGAGAAGGGTCCTAGATTCTAAAGTCCTAGGAGGGCATAGGGCGCAGAGCTTTTCAACTCCATGCTTGGAGGGCTGAGCCCCAAACACTGCCAGGTGTTTCTTCTCTACGCTTCTAAACGTGACGTGAATCAATCCACTGACGTGAATCTAGGTAGAAAAGGAGTAATTCGGCTCTGCAGGCCTATATAATGTCTTTATATCTGTGTGAATCCAACCGGACATCCATTTAATAGGTCTGACATTTCCAATTCGCGGCTAGGCGGTGCGGAGGAGACAGACGTTGAGGGGGAGTTGGGAGCGAGAGCACCGTCTGTTAATTGGGTGTTTAGCCTTGAAAAGAAGACCTTCCGTGACGTCCGAAGAGCTGAAAAGCCCCACAGGGGACCTGCAGAGTCTTTGGACAGCAGGCTAGAGAGCCTCATTATTCAAAACACTCTTATGCTAACGCTAACTGCTAATGAGTTTGAAGGTGGAGGGAATGTGGTAGTAAGAGTGAAGCAACTAGCCTAACACTGAAGGAAATGCCCTTTCAGTGTGGAAGATAGAGAGGATCAATATTCAGGCAGGCTAAATGCGAATGCTACATCGCTAATGGTAATAGCTAACTGCTAATTGTTTTGAAGGTGAAGGTGGCTATCTGCAAGAATGTGGAATGAGGGGAAAAGCTGCTAACGCAAAGAGAATTTCCCTTCCAGTGCAGAGGATTGAGACACGCATGAATTCAAACTTTCTGGCTCAATGCTAATGCTACATCGCTAATGGTTTTGAAGGTGAATGTGGGAATGAACCAGGAGGGGTGATGTCATGCTAAGACAACCGCCCTTCAACTGCAAAGGGGGACAGAGTTCCCTTGCATCCTTGCAAAGGACAATTTAGCAGTGTGGCTAAGGAATTACACCAGTCAATTGATACATGGTGGATATAACTGATGTTGACGTAGCCTAGCGTCAGGCTACTAGACAAGCATGATTAAAAAGAGAAGCGGATGACAACATAACATGATTGACTCTTCTATCAGCTGTAGCTAATACTGTATTACCTCCCCATAGATAGACTGAATTACCCAGCGTGAACTGGAAAAGGATGATAATGTGTTCTTTAAACGAGGGGCGGGTGGGCTATACTATGCCTGGTTAAATAAAAAGGTGAAATAAATATACTTACGTCCCTAAGACAGGCCCTTTGCCCTCCAGAGGGCTCCGGGGGGGTCTGGAGCAGGGAGAGAACTCTATTTACATTTAAAATATCATTTAGCAGACGCTGTTATCCAGAACGACTTACAGGAGCAATTCGGGTTAAGTGCCTTGCTCTATCAGGGCGGAACTTTACAGGGTCCGCGTCGGAGAGCGGAACACTAACCTCCGCGAGTCAACATGCTCCCCGCCGGGATGCTTTACTGTCGGATAGGCACGCCGTAAGGATGCCGCATTTAACTTCTTGAGTCTCGGGTCGTTGTTGTCCTTAGACACTGATCTAGGATCATCTTATCACCCCCCAGCCTTAGGAGGCGAGGGTGGAGTTGGGGGTTAGGGGCTAATGCTAAATTGACTCAAGATCAGCTTCTAGGGGCAACTTCATCCCACTCTGAAAGTTCACCACGAGGTCGTAGGGCAAGTGGCTCAAAAAGGTCAACAAAGTTTACATACTCAAAGAGGTTCAAGTATCTTGGAGAGGTGACAAAGTCAAAAGGTTTGAAACGTAAAGAAAGTCAAAGACAAATTCTTAGTGTGAAGAGTTTGATTAGAGAGCCCTTGTTTTGGTACCAGTATCAATCTTGTGGGGTAGACTGTGTACCAGAATAATACTTTAAGTACCCTCTTGGTGATTTGGGCTCTTATTACAGACAATTATACTTCTATTTTCATCAAATAGCAACAGGCCTAAAGACTTTATCTGTGACAACCCTGACACACTACTCTCCCAGCTAACGGTAAGCAACAGCAGACATGACATAGTACTGAAAATGTGTGTGTTTTTGTGTGTGTTATTGTGTGCGCATGTCTGTGGGTGTTTTTTCTGACCTGCGTGTGCGTGTCTGTGAGCATGCATGTGTTTGTATGCATGTGCGGATACGTATCCACACGTGTGGGTGTTTGAGTGCTTACGAGTTTTCAGAGTTTCACATTCTTACACGGCATCGTAACTCAATAGGCTTGTTTTTCACTGCTAAGCAATCTTTGGAAGATCTTTTGTCCCGGTCTACGACAGGGCCTTTTAACAAATGACCCTAAACGGGATGGTATGAGGAAGAAAAATAAATAAACACAGTGTCCAAAAGCAGACATTTATCTTTCACATTTTTCAACTTAACCGAAATATAACTAATGATGAATCTGAAAATACTTCAACTGAGCCCTCGCCTATAGATCAGCCAAGCACTCTTCTTCCTGGACTAAATTGAACCACATTCCATCCATTAACGGCCTATCGATTGATCACTGTGGACACTGTGCGTACACAACCCTGCGAGGTTGAAATCGCCACCGGAAAGGGGGGTGGGGTGTCAAAATGTCCCTGTCCCATTCGCCAATGGGCATGCAACAAAGCATCCCTGTGTGTGTGTGTGTGTGAGGTCAGGGGGAACGAGGGCCAAGCGAGCTGCACTCTCTCTCTGTGTGCGTGTGTGTGGAGATGGGGGACGGGGGGGGGTCAAGGTAACATTCCACAACACTTCAGAGACTGGCCTAATGGACAGATCATTGTGGTGGGGGGAGAAAAGAAAGAATCCGGTGTTGATGCACTCTGTGAAAGTGAAAAGGGTAGAATGTAGTAGGAGGGGGAGAGCGGTAGAGAGATGGCTGGGGAGGGTTTGGGGAATTGGTTCGTTTCGGTTCGCTTTCAATATGGGTTCAAATTAGAGTGGTATGGAATCCTTTCTTGTAGTACACAAAATTAAATCTCTCTCTCTGCCTCTATCTTCCCCCTGCTCTTTCGCTCCCTTTCATTATTTTAGCCATGTTGTATTTGTGATATGATGGCACATCAGGGTTCAAGACAGCCAAGTGGCGCGGGACCAGTGAGGCTGTGTAAACGTGATGAGAGGTGACAAGATTGCAGAGGCCAAAGCACTAAAGGCCATGCACCATTTTGACAGGCAGCCGAGATGTTAGAAGTGAAAATGCAAGCAGCGTCTTGTTTTTGTGGCTGAGTTGTAGGCTATTTGAAGAGCCTGGTTTGAGTTTGACGTTTCTATGTTACAAATGAAAGCGGAGTACAGTTTTTTTTGTTTGGCTTTTTCTGAGGTTAGGGGAGAAAAAAAACACAGTTTTATTTGAAACCATTTTTGTCCTGTCCACTGTTGGGTTTGGCTATAGTGTAGTGCTGGGATGTAGCGGTACTGTTCTGTTCCAAGTTCTGGTCCAACAGACAAAGAGTAGCCGATCTAATCGTATCACAAAAAAAACCTGAATAAATAAAGTTGCAGGTTCTCAATCAAAAACTAAAAACTACTCAAATAAAATAATGCAAAAATAAACAAAGCAAATATATACAAATAATAATACATTTTAAAAATAAAAACAAACAAATAATTCCTGCTGGACTATTCCAGTCACATTTGCCCCTCACTGTTGATTTGATGACACAACTTATCAATATCATATATCCAGTCCACTGATATGCAAATGCTTGACCTCCTGACATTACACCTGCAAACAACAAAAACCATTACCTTCCATGTACAGACAGCAAGTGCAACAGCGCCCAAAACTAATTCTTACCGTCATAAAATCTAAAGCCGGGAGACTTATTCGGGAGAGACAGGCATCTGATCTCAATTCTTCCCTCGTTCTGGAGAATTCTGCACTCCTCCTCAGGCTTTAGATCCAGAGCCTAGTCTGTCCGTTCCTGGGAAGCACACAGATGCAACAGGAAGAAGAGAAAACAGAGAGTTAGAGAGAGAAAGTTAGAGCGAGAGAGAGAAAGTTAGAGAGAGAGAGAGAGAGAGCGCGAGGGAGAGAGCGAGAGTTCCCTGTTTAGGTGATGAGATAGGGCTATTTTGAGACACAAACATGCTGCAACTACAGGACTGGAAAGTTACCTCTAGAGTAGCGGGGTCAGAGTGTGTGTGAATGTGTATGAGGGGTGGATAAAGTGACAGGACCTGCTTCTGAATATACACACACACACACACACAGATGTACAGCCATCACGCACTTACAAACACACAAGCACATGCTCGCACACACACACCTCCCCATCCCAGGCATGAGCTATGCCAGCAGTGCAGTAGCTCAGTAGCAGACAGGCATTCCTCTGTCCAGATAGGCAGCACAGTAACAAATAAATGATGGATAGACCAAAAGAAGGGGGAGGGAATGGCCAGACTGCGTTGAGTGAGGTGTCAAATAGGCGACGCACACCCATCTCCCCCCAGCATCGCTACGTGAACGGCTACGTTCGTGCCATTAACTTACTGGGGGGCCATGTAAAGTGGTGTTTACATACAGACACCAAGTTGAGCAACAAGCCACATTTGATATAGCCCATGCGGTCTCTGAAGGGCTTATGGAACACGCAATACACAAGCGTTCGCTCTCTGCTTTTGACAGTTTGATCATCTGTCAGAGGAGTTGGCCCGGCTCAGTGTAATGATCCACACGCACATAAACATTAAGCGCACACACACACACACACACACACACACACACACACACACACACAGAGCCTGGTTATCCTATGCTGTAACACAGCTACTGGACCACCTCCAACTCCCTAAACTCAGCAGTAAACCAAACAGACGCAAATAGATGCAGCAAGGGACACACACACCCACAACATAACGTAAGCTTCATCCGCCTGGTCCATGAGATGTTCATTAAGTTCCTTGGATGAGTCTAATTAAACGCACTGGCGGTCACCGATGAGGTAGCCAATACTGATCAATTATTCAACATATTTAAGAAAAGGAGTTAAGTTATCGTGGACAAGCCTCAATTCATTACCGCAATTTCTCCCGTAAACGTCACCGGCTCACACTCTCCCACGGGCTTCGTCCCAATATAGTACATGGCTTCCTTTCCTACTTTCCAATCAAAACAGACGGGTGACTAGACTGGATAGGTTTTCAATTAACTGTTTTCATCAAGATAAGTCATTGAAAAGAAATCAGTGGCCATGAAGGAAATGATATGAGGAGAGGAAACGTTCGAGGAAAAAGCCAGAGAGCGAGAGGGTTTGATGTTTCACTTGTTGCCATTTTGAGATCGAGGCTTCCATAATACGTGTACATGCCTACAGAAACAGGAGCTGTGGACAACCGATCCCTTTTCTTGTGGATTTTGGGCGACTCCTACAATTGCCGACCACAAGAGCTACTTTGGCCATTTGTGGTACAGTTTTACGTGTTGTGAGTTCATTTCTGCTGAGAAAAGGAGAGAGTTTTATGTTGCTGGAGAGATGAGGACAATGTTTTCCCCATCTGTGAATAAATTGATGAGAGGAAACATACGTTGTACTCCAACCACTGCTATAAGTTTCTCTAGCGTTAAAATGGTTCCAGTGGTCCGTAGAGATAACTTCTGAACTTTACATAACATTGTGTATTAGTGAGCTATAAATATGATGACTCGCATGTGAATGTACCGTACAATACATAGACTCATTTCATTTTTACTGCACACAAAGTATATTTGCGCTAATTGTAAAGTTAAGGTCATGCAAACTGAATTGCAAGTCTTTATCATTCACATGCTTTGAGAAACAATCAAATAGATGTTTAAATGATTCTGATGCTAACTAACTAACGTGATGCTAACTAATACCACAGTTTCTAAACCCAGTGGTGCAACATCACGAGACTTCTGGGAAGATTTGTGAGGCAAACCAAGAAAAGAGGGGTATGTGGTTTCAGAAGTAAAATTGTTCATTTTCTCAAAAAAAAAAAAAAAAAGGCACAACCTAGATTCGAGCCAATGTCTTATGTAGTTGAACATGTTATTACTCCAACTTCATGAAAGTGACAAACTGACACGTTTTCATTTGTCAAAAACAACTTTAAAATCAAAAAGGAGTGCCTTTGATTAGTTGGCATGAACAAGCGCAGTTCGGCATGAGACGACCGTTAGACCCGATAACGTGTTTCTGCACATGAGCTTAGCTAGCCAATGTCAACATGAGAAGCAGTTTCTGCCTGTCTTCATACTGTGCCGTCTTTGCTAATACTTTCAACTAGTTAGCTTGATGCTAACAACAATCTGACTCCTAGCAATAGAACTAGCAACAAGTCAACCGCGAACTGTGCTAACAACAACCTGGTGCTAACTGATGCTAACAACAAACTAAGTCCTAGCAATAGAGCTAGCAACTATGCAGTGTGACAAAATGGTAAATGGAGCATCGATTCAGCCAGCTGCCCGTCTGGGATCAACACAGTCTGAGTCCCTCTGTCACCCTGCCAATGATGAAGTGGTAACGCTCAAATCCCCTCTAAAAAAGGTACCGACGGCCACCATGGAAACCAGCAGCGCTAACAACACGATAACATGTCTCCTGCCACTGAGGTAGTTCCCCTGTAAGCCTGGGACCTTGAGGACCATGGTAATTGGGGTGTCAGCTGTCATGATTAAGCGACAACTGGCTGCGCTAAAAACCACCGATCGAACATGTGCCAGGGATAGCTGCGGTATCTCGACGAGCTGAGAATTGACGCGTGCTAATGATGTAACCTTGAGGGGGGTAAAATTCAGACAGATCATGGACCTAAAACAAGCTGTCTGTCATTCTGTCTGGCAATCTGAGGGCCAGAAGGACAGCAAGGTCCAGTCTGTTCCATTTCAGTTCTAGTCATGAAAAGAGACAAAGGGAAGGTTTTCATCCAACCTGGTACTGACTAGTCTTACGGCATTTATACACAATTTGGTCATTTTTTAGCTGATTGCTGTGCACGTAGAGACTTCAGTAACACATGATTGATAAAGGGAGAAAATATTTAACCAAATATGATGCACGAACAGCTCTGGAATTAGCTCATTAAAGTACCAGAGGCGAAAAGCTGGCACACATAGACAGACACACACACACACACTGACCTATGAGCCAATCAGAACTAGACGGGGCACGTCAACATCGTCTCACCGGCCTGATTTCAACACCCAATCAATTATCAGCACCAATATGGGTCCAGCCATTCCCGGCTAAGTAAGTGACGGGTTATAAAAAGCTGAGAGGAGCAGAGAGGAGGAGTAGAGGAGCAGGGTAAACACAAATTACAACGTCTGCGTCCCAAACTACACTACTGCCTATAGAGTGTACTACTTTTGACCAGGGACCCTATAGGGCTCTTTTCAAAGTAAGGAACTATTGCTGGAATAGAGCGCCATTTGGGACACATCCAACCTCAGCTTAGGGATGGAGCAAAAATTGTTAAATAAATGTGGCCTTGGCCTCTATTTCACCCCACTAGCAAACATCACAGAAAATAACCTTAAGCCAGTGACAAAGTATTATTTTTGGGTGGTTGGCTTCATACAAATATAATTACTTGATGTTTGGCTTAATGTATGTCACTTATGGATAACGAGGAACACTATGGAACGCCGTTTGGGTCATTGAGTGTCAAAAAAATCAAATAAAGGTTCAATAAAAATATATTTAAAAATATAGAGGGACTTTGACTGTGGGAAATCACCTCCCCAGTCAACCTACTGTGCGTATTGACATTCATATTGCACTGTACAGCCTTACTTAAGGATGGGGTATCAGTCTACTCAGTACCCAAGTGTTCTTCCCCACAAAGTCCTCCTCAGCGTTATCAGGCTCCAAAACATCCACGTTATATTGTTTTCCCTCTGGAATAGTGTTCAATACACCTAGTAGGTTGACTGGTTAAATAAATGTGTCTCAAGTCACAGTGGTTTCAGAGTCCCACAATAAGAAATACAGGTGTCAATGAGTAGACTGAAACCCCATGTCATTGATCCACAATCTAGTGTACAGTGAAATAAGTATACCCCCAATGCAAATCTATAGTCTAATACGTCCAGTGTGATTTTTTTGTCAAATTAACAAATTGTCTTTTGTTGAATTTTTATAAGAACATTCCAATCTTGTTTAGCACGATCTAATCCATTATGGCATGATTCCACTATTGTATTCATTTGCATCACTTTCATTGAGACTTTTATTTTGAAGGCGAATCGCATTGTGGCTAGCGTCACATCGATGGGTCCGGCCACCATTAATCAAATAAGAACTGTTTTATAGATTAGGGGTATTTTAGATGATGACACCTAGCTAGATAGTTAGCTAACTAACTATAGCTTCTGAAACAGATTGGCGTTTATGCTATGTTTTTGGGGAAGAAAACTGTTTGCATCCATCAGCAAGCTAGCTTTTATATGACCAGCACTGTCCATATCTTGGGGAAAGGTGTCGGCGCTCGTGCGGCTGCGGAAGGTGCGCGAGACAAAACTTTACCAGCATCATAGCGTAAGTATCGGTAAATCGTTATAACATATGAAATACGAGTGATAGTGTAATCAATGTGTAATAACTACGTAAAACATGTTCAATTATTATGTGACGTGCAGTCATATCCAGGTCCTGATTGGTCAACAAGCTTGTTTGACGCGCCAAATAGCGTTATTTGACGTGTATCTTTTTTGACGCGCAAAGACCAAAATGGCGTTCCTCGTATGATTATATAAAACCTGTCACAATAGCCTGTATGAGAGTTGCAGTGGTTAACGCAACATAAACAAGGCCTATGTAAATCATATAGAGAGCTGCAGTATACAGTAGTAGGCTATTTGACCTTTGCCATGTAAAGGTTAGATACAGCCCAATAAGATTAATGGCAAAATGGCCCCTAATAGAACTCCATTTAGGCTATGGTTAAAGTTGACAAACTGCATCCCACTGTTGGGCCTGAACCTTAAAGGTTTTGGGACGTGAAGTGTTGGGAGATCGATGTCATAAGTGGGAACATTATTCTTCTATGATAGAGTGCTGTAAGAATGTTATGACACGAGTCATCCATCAATCCTGCCCAACCTCTCCCAGACTCCCTCACACCTCTGCCCTGGGACCTTCCGACAGGCCCATTTCATGCCGCCTTGCCCGGCAGCCAATCGGGCACCCACGCTGACTACTTCCCTCGCATTCTGCCCGGTAACGGGATCCAATCTGTTGGTGGCAGTGCCCAGGCATTTTGGCTTAGGACGTGTCAACCCCAGGATTTACACATACTTGACTGGTGCAGGGTTTAGAGACAGGAGGCTTTCTTTAGCGCTACACCTCTTTCATCAAACCGGGAGAGACAGAAGCATGGGAGGGAAAGCTGGAGGGAGGGAGGGAGGGAAAGCTGGAGGGAGGGAGGGAGGGAGGGAAAGCTGGAGGGAGGGAGGGAGGGAGGCATTGCAGTTAGGATGGGTGTGGCATGGGTAGTGTTTGTGTGTGTAGCCCTTACTTCTTCTACATAACCCAACGCCAGTTCCATCATATCGGCACCAATTGCAGAGTCGTTGGCGCAAACTACTCTCGCAGCTGGTGGACTGTCCGGTAGCGTGTGTTGTCACGGCAATAGAATACACAGAGAGAAGGAGAGAAAGGAAGAGAGAGAAAGAAACGGATGTCGGATTGTCATTAATACTTTCCTCCTCCGTAATCCTTGCGGCTCAGTTTCACCGCCTACCCTGGGCCCACAGAAAGGTCACAGAGGAATAAGCCTTGGGCCGGGGCCAGAGGGGCACTACCACCATGCCTTTTCAGAGAGAGCTTGACCTTTGACCCCCATGAATCACTGCACACTTTCCCCCCCCCCCCGGCTCGCAAACAAACAGGACGTAAACAAACGAGACCCGGGGAAGGGAGTAGCTGGTTCGACACTGAAAGCATAACGGTCTTGTAAAGAAACGTAGGCTTCGTACTTTCAATAACCTCAGAAAGAACTCCTACATTTGAAACACTGCAGGCTTAAGCTTTCAGTACTTTGTGTTGATATCTAGAATTTTCTACAGTGCCCTAAAGCATTATTAGGGGATTTGCTTGACTCAGCAATAGCTGTTTCTAGAGAGGGGGGGGTCAATTGAAACCAACTAATGTTGTTTCCCACTGTAGCACTTTAGAAAAAGTACAATAGTCCTGCTACATGTAGGGAGAAAAAGCTATTGTCTGTCCTCTTTCACACAGAGAAGATCTGTTGGTGTTCCAATGAAACTAACGCATGGCTCCCAAATGGAACACTAGCCCCTATATAGGGCACTACTTTCGACCATAGCCCTATGAATAGGGTGCCATTTGGGACACGTACAACATCTCATAACCCGCTGCCTGAGGGTAAAGGTCAATGGGGTCCTTTGTCACAAGGAACTCTGCCATGGGACTTCCTTATCCAGGACCCATGAGCATGTCAAATTGGGTGCTGAATGAAAGCTAAGAGTCTATTTTTTTATTAAGGCACGTTGACTGACCAAGGTGAATCCAGGTGAAAGCTTTGAACCCTTATTGGTGTCACCTATTAAATCCACTTCAAATCAGTGTAGATGTAGGGGAGGAGACCGGTTTAAGAAGGATTTTTAAGCCTTGAGACAATTGAGACATGGATTGTGTATGTGTGCCATTCAGAGCGTGAATGGGCAAGACAAAAGGTTTAAGTGCCTTTGAACAGGGTATGGTAGTAGGTGCCAGGCACACCGGTTTTTACTGTGTCAAGAACAGCAACGCTGCTGGGTTTTTCAAGCTCAAAAGTTTCCCGTTTGTATCAAGAATGGTCCACCACCCAAAGGACATCAAGCCAACTTGACACTGTGGGAAGCATTGGCATCAACATGGGCCAGCATCCCTGTGGAATTCCATGCCCAGGCAAATTGAGGCTGTTCTGAGGTCAAAGGGGGGTGCAACTCAATATTAGGAAGGTGTTCCTAATGTTTTGTACAATCTGTGTGTGTATATACAGTGCATTCGGAAAGTATTCAGACCTTGACTTTTCCCACATTTTGTTCAGTTACAGCCTTATTCTAAAATGGATTCAATTGTTTTTCCCCCCTTCATCCATCTTCGCACAATACTGTTTTTTTTATTTTTACATTTTAGCAAAATTGAAGCACCTTTTGCAGCGATTACAGCCATGAGTCTTCTTGGGTATGACGCTACAAGCTTGGCACACCTGTATTTTACATCATTCTTCTCTGCAGATCATCTCAAGGTCTAGGAAGAGTCTTGGTAGTTCCAAACTTCTCCAATTTAAGAATGATGGAGGCCACTGTGTTCTTGGGGACCTTCAATGCTGCAGAAATGTTTTGGTGTCCTTCCCCAGATCTGTGCCTTGACACAATCCTGTCTCGGAGCTCCACAGACAATCATATCAAGCAATTTTACTATTAAAATAATGGCCATATATTTTTTTTTTTTATGCAGACTAGCTAAAAAATAACTCTTCAAACTTTACTAATTATCCAATGGATTATGATAATTTGCTGTTAAAAAGGGGAGGCGCAAAAACAGTTTGCACCTCCCCTTTTTCATCAACTCCATAGCAAGGCGGCCAAGTGTAGGGTCATCACTACTTAACACAGCCACAAAGTCATAAACCCCACCCATCTATTTGTACATTTCCTCTTCTTAGAATTCGATTTTATACCCAACTCTCACCTTAAAAAGCCCTACAGTCGATGTCCGCGCCCCTGTGTGAATCTAATTAGCATAATACAAAAATCCCCATAAAAATCAGTCAGTGTAAACTAGAGATACTTCCACATTGGGGGTGAAAGGTGACAGAGCTAGAGCGGTGTGTCAGACCATGAGACATTCCGAAAATCGTCTGTAGTGGCCGAACAGTTTGGCCTACAAAATGTTATGACCCCTCTATGGAAAGATGAGATGCTCACAAACACGTTCTGCTCTATGACCCCCCACAAGCTTCTTGGGATTCGTCTGAAGTCGGTACAGACGATCTGCCAACTTCTGTCTGAAACGTCCGAACAGGAGACTATTTAGTGCCAAAAATAGGGGTTTAAATACAAAAAAATTCAAATGTTTCCTGATCTCTCAGATATAGGACAGACACTTCAGAACAAACTAACTTTGAATTTTTGGGATACTTCAAGGAGTCTTAAAATTCTAAATCAAACAGCTAAATGATCCTTGGTATGACCTTCTTAAAACAATTCCATATTGCTTTGTAGAAAAGCTGTTTGGCTCTCAGAATAGGAAGAACTTAGCAGGCGTTTCTGATATATAAACATTGCCATGCTGGTGGGTGGTAACATTTTAAATGCTTGCTCTTTGGGGTTTTAGGCTGGGTTTCTGTATAGCACTTTGTGACATCGGCTGATGTAAAAAGCGCTTTATAAATAAATTTGATTGATTGATTGAAATAAAACCCAGCCCTGAAATGAAACGTAGGCTGAAAAGAATTGGCACGTAATCTCATAGGAAAAGACACGCAAAACTCACCAAAAAATCGTTAGTCACACATTAAGGATTTAGCACTTCAAGTCCAAATATATCATACTTTGACTAAAGGATTTAGCATTCCAAGTCCAAATATGTCATACTTTGACTAAACCGATGACTTGACTTACATCGTTGTGCAGCATCATGGGTAAGCTGTCAGTCTTTCAGCTCGAAAAAGTGGATTTCTACTAAATATTAAGATATTTCCTAATTTCTCTCTCTGTGAGGATAATGAAAGTTCCCAGAAGTAACAAGTAAAGTTAGACATATCAATTAGTTAGTGTTTTTACTGATATCAATTTTGTTTATGAATTATTAAGTGATTCAAATTAAAAATTCCGTTACCAAATTGGTAACAGAATTTCAGAAAAATCGGAAACGGAATTTCTGCAATTGAATTGGCTACAATGGGAAATCATATTAGTCACAAATCACAGTTGGGTTTACAAGTTTGGACAGCAGAGTACAGAAACGTAGAGTGTAGATCAGTATAGTTCAGTACACAGTAGAGCACACTAGAGTTGAGTACACTAATTTACTGTACTCTACTGAAACATAGACGTCGATGTTCGTTTCAGATTTGGTTTGATCCGGACCATACATACAGCAGACGGCTACAGCGGATTGGACGGATCCCTTCTTCCCGCTTCCTCTGTCATGCTATCAACCACATCCAGGCTCTGTCTCTCAAATTCACCTTTCTCAAATCCTTGCCTCCCATCTCCTTTTGGAATGGAATGCAGCCCATTCTGATTCTTTTTTGGATCTCCATTAACTGTTGAAGAAACAGCCGCCATACTTCCTGCGGTCCAACACGAAACACTAATGGACAAGAACAGCGACACAAAGCTAAACTAAGAAGGCTACAACTAAAGAACAATGACTGTTTAAAAACCAGACGAGAGGCCATTCTCCACTGATCTAGCCTTGTGTGACTATGTAATCCCACTATAGCTCAAATCAGCCTAAGGGCAACTCTGAGCCGCTTACTATGAGCGAAGCCTTCAAGTCCACGACAAGCAACCTTCAACTTCACTTCTCCATCATTTTGAAGAATTCGTGAAATGTAGTTGTTTTATTTACTCTAGTTAAATTCACTGACTAAATCACTGCAAATAAGAGCGTAAATGACTAAAATGTACATTTAAACTGATGGCAAACATGGTAGATCTTTAGAAGGGCTACTAAGATGAACGTTTCTGTGGAAAACTGTCATGGGAAAACTACAGTACGCTGAATAAAAAAGGTCACCGAGTTGCTGTATCGGAGATCAGCAAATATGCTCCACAGCCCTTTTATCAAAAGGGTTCTGAGAAACAGGCCAGGCAAGCTTTTCAAAAGACGGACCACCTGAGCCATGACATCAGCTCTTCTTCTAAAGCAGGAGAGAGAGAGACAAAGGCAGAGTGAATGGGCAAGGGGGAAAGAAAGGGAGAGTTGGAGGGACGAGGCAATAAAATAGAGAGCGAGTGACAAAAAAAAAAAGAGCGAGGGAGAGAATACGCGACCCCTGTTCTGTACTTTCGAGAGAAACCGTATCGCATTCTCCAAATCCCAGATGGCCCGCCTAGATCCTACACCAATCCCCTCTACTCTCACTCAGTAACTAACTGGCAGGTAGCAGGTGCAGACAAATAGCTGTAGTGGCAGGACACTGTAATGCCATCCCTCCCTGGGCCATAAATCAAGTTAAAATGCGATGATTGTCCCATTAATGTATGGTTATATTTAAGGACTGTTTAATGGGTAGCTTGTCTTCGTGACATGCATTCAAAAACGCCAAGTTGCCAACTGTTCATTCCCATTAGGAGTTTCATTGGACGAGGTTGGATTTCTCTCTTGTTCACACGCAAACACACTTTACAAAGTAGTTTCCAAATACACATGCCTACTTCCAGAATTACACACAAAACCACACTACCGCTTCTGCAAACACACACACACACACACACACCCAAGACTCTCTCAGGTATGCGGAATTGAACAGGAAGAGAGGTAGGCATTACAATGAGAGTGTGTTTTTGTGTGTGTGAGCTTGTATGTGCACGTGTGTGTCTAAATGACTAGACCGACAACAGGAAGTCACCACCGGCCTTTCCCTTTTCCTCATTACATCATCCCTTTCTTTGTGGGTGGGACCGAGTTACAGTAAAAAACGGGATTCAAGCCTCTTGAACATTTACTGTCAGATCTGGGTTGTCGTCTCTGGCCATGAGTGAGCTCACGGAGCTACCGTACGTCTGAGACACAGTGCCTGTGAAACGAGACTACTGTATCATGTCTGACTTAAATAGCCTACATGACACTTCAGCTGTTCTATGTGACAGCATTCATTTCACCAATTGAATATGCCATGATATGCTAATCAACTTTCTTAAAAATAAAACATTTCAAATGTAAACCAAGTCATGTATTTTGTGCTACTGCATATAACTAAAATTGATCAACTAATTTGATGCAAAACATAACCAACGTGATATGATCACCTTTAGGCTAATAACCGTTATAATTTTAAGACTACGTTGAGCCTGATTGCCATTGTTGAAGGGCATAGCAGTGAGTGAAGGAAGTGAAACCCCAGTAATGCTGCAACAATTGGCCAGGGTAATCTCCTTAATGTGCACTAAGCCTTTGATGGCCATGCAGAGGGGATGGTGTTTTGACATCAGACCAGTCTGCTATAGCCCGGTGAGTGAAGGGTGGTTACTGAGCATTTGGATCCAAAGAAAGTGATTTTGTTCATCAGTGAAAGTGAGTGGTTGACAACTTAAAATCTATTTTATCACTATGTTCATTTTAAATGATGATAGGGTTAAGGTGGCTATCATTAGCTAGCTGGCTTACATTAACTAGGCTAGGGTTAAGTTATACGCCCACCCATCCTACTTTTGTTTTTGCAGTAAGTAACCATAAAACGTATCATATTATACTAATTTCAGTGTGCCGGATTTACTTTTACTATGTTACGTCTAGTCTATGAGACCAGGCTGCCAGGGGAACCCAGGACCGAGTTTAGGAAACAATTAAGAACAGTGCAACAATGTCATTATTGTATCCAACAAGACATCCACTTTTCTCCTCACCACCCCCGGAGCCCGGTCTCCACTAATGACAGAGTATTGATGGTCCTTGCTTAATTGTTATGTTAATTAACGTGGCCAAATATTGGCGCATCGACTCGAGAGCGTCCTTTCTTGTTCAAGAAGGTCACGCTAGATTGGGTTACCGTAATTATTTTTTTATTCATTGCCAATAACTGGCAACGCCGGTCCATTGGAATTTGATTAAACCCACTTCAAAAATTGAATTGAATCCGAGTCATCTAGAAGTTGACAAGGAGAAACTCACCATAATAAAATCTCCAATTTGTTGTTCAAATTATGGTTAATCTTTTACAAATAGGCTACAGTAAATTAATTGGGCAATGTAACAACAACCGTTCCGCTGTGGCAGAGGGCATTTAGACTAATCGTCAACACTGTTGTTTTCGTGAATGCATTCACAAATAAACAAACCGCAAAACATGACGTTCCATTAATGTTTGCTTCATTTCAACATTGGTCAGGTCGTCATGACGTTGTATAGATAACCTAAGATATACTAGTTACAATATATTCCGATGTGCGCTAATTGCAGTAGCGGTAGCTTGCAGTGGCTTTTATTACATTTCTTACCTCAACGCGAACGCGGCGACATCTGAAGAAATTCGCTCTGCAACAAAATACCGTGTCGACGGCAGCCTGATCGACCGAAATTAAAGTCCATACAAATCTGATATGAGACGGGAAAATGGACAGCGTATACCCCTTCTGACCAGCAGAATCCCGAAAGACACCGCACACCTGCCTCGACGTCCTCAATTGACTCGGTCCAATTTCAAATAAGCAAACGCGCATGGACGTTGCCGGCGCACCGTGCACGGACAGGCAAAAGCAAGGCAACACCCTTTCTCGCGGGTCACTTGCTCTCACTGGGAGCTATGGCGATAGCATTGCAGTAGAACTATCCGTTTACTCCTGACAAAACGCCGTCCCACCACAACAACACCTCTTGACTGAAGAGGAGGAGACGAGAGCTCACATTATTTTTTTCCGCATGCTCTACGCGACGCGGCTGGGCTGCGCGTAGTGACGCGGCAGGGTGCCGCCAATCTGACAGCCCAGGAACAGCTCGCGTTGATCAGATATCATCCAATGGCTCGAGCCTGTCTCATTGTTTCACAGAGAAAGGGCGGTTGTATGCGAGGACGACGATGCTACATGCCGTGTGCGCCTCCACGTGTAAAATGGCCTCGCGCAGTAGCCTATGGTGCAGCCGCGAGCACTTCATCGGGCCCTCCCGTAGTCACGGCAACGACCCTGGCTCAATTGTGTGCTCTTCTGGGAGGATGGGATGGGGTTGAGAGATGTGCAGGTCGCCTATAATAGGGCGAAATATAATTCCCCTACCTCTGCATATAGTTTGAAAAAGACCTTCACATGTGATTTCAGTGCAGTGGCCTATATTGGAACCTATAGCATATACATCCTGCTTCTCTGCACTACTGGTCAGGATACACAATGAGCCTACGGTGTATGATCCACAGCTAGTCTGATAGAACACCCGCAGAAGATAACACGTAAATCTTGATCGATAACTTATCAGGCATTACAAACACACACACGTATGATCCTTAGCTAGTCTGATAGAGCACCCGCAGAAGATAACACGCAAATCTTGATAGATAACTTATCAGGCATTACAAACACACACACACACACACACACATATTGTATCACCATGGCCTTCAAAGTATACCAACAATATTACAGTACACGTACATACGGTGAGTACTGAAAGCATGATGTAGCTTAACACACACACACACACCACTGAATTATTCAGAAGAAGTGTAAAGGGGTTGCCCATGACCCATATAGTAGATGTCCTCTGTGATTTCTGGTCATGGCAGGGGGACACACATGGTTTTCTAATGAGAGCAGTTTGGACACATGCTGCATACACAGTGTGGAAGCTTTTTACTGTCACTGTCCAAATGTCTTTAAAAGCTATATTCTCTGAATGAAATTAAATATGATGATACTCCCTGTAATTAATGGTTTGTGGAGCTAGTTATTTTGAGATTTCAGCAGTTGTTACAGCTATGTCTTCCTTAAAAAACACAGACGTCTACCTCAGGCATGGAGAGGCAGCCTTTAGGTATCATGCCCTCAGCCTCTGGAATAGCCTGCCAGAGAACCTGAGGGGGGTCGAAACTGTGGGCATATTTAAAAGAGATCTTAAAACACATATTTGTAGCTTTGCTTTTCTTTAGGGTGCTTTTTAGTCGTTCAGTTTGTGAAATTCTATTTTTATTTTTTTTAATCTTATGTTTGTTGTTTACTAAATATTTCAGCTATTATTTTCATAGTTTTTAGTTTTTTCCTGTAAAGCACAATGTGTTACATTCATGTCTGAAATGTGCTGTATGAATAAAGCTTGATTTGATTTGAAACATAGGGCATCATTTGTGTGAAGTGTTTCACTAAATGAAATTACATTGTACATTTTGAGACTGGTGTCTGTGAGCCTTCGAAACCCAGGCTTTCCAACCAGCTGTGACAACTTTATCAGTTGCTATACTCCGCCAGCCTTCGATACATCACTCTGGGCCAGCCAACTGATCGAGATTACCTCAACACCACTGGGATTATTATTCAACCCTGCTGGTCATCTATGAACGTTTGAACCTCCCGAAGAACGATCAGGCCTTAATGGCCATGTACTCTTATAATCTCCACCCGGCACAGCCAGAAGAGGACTGGCCTCCCCTCAGAGCCTGGTTCCTCTCTAGGTTTCTTTCTAGGTTCCTGCCTTCTACATCTGCATTGCTTGCTCTTTGGGGTTTTAGGCTGGGCTTCTGTATAAGCACTTTGTGACATCTGCTGGTTCCTCTCTAGGTTTCTTCCTAGGTTCCTGATTGATTGATTGATTGATTGATTGATTGATTGATTGATTGATTGATTGAACAGATAATGAATAATTTAGCCTCAGTGTCCAGGGACATTCTTTACATTGTCTCATTATCTGCTACATTACCAGTCCTATAGCAGATGCTAGACCGCTAGACCACTTGACCAGACCCTTAACAGGTGTTGTAGTTGAATAACATAAGTAAGAATACATTGAGTTTACCAGGAGTACTAATGAATCATAACACCACTTGCACAGAAACCAATGAGACTAGAGGAAGCACACACACACACACACACACACACACACACACTTACACGCACGACCAGAGGAACCCATTACGCTTATGAATTCTTCAAATGTTTTTCCAACGTAGGTTGTTATGAACAGTCTAGTGGGTTTGTCAGTGGGGGAACTACCTCATAAGGAAGTCAAGACAAAAGAAATGCCCCGTGAAAGAAAACATCCTTAACATATGTTACTGTCTGATCTTGTTTATACAGGTTATATTTCCAGCCCAGATACTTATCCTACTGTAGCTACATCTGTAGTCAGCTCGATCGATTGTTTTAATTGATTTGATAAGGAAAAGTAGTAGGCTGTTCCAGCCGGAGACAACATTACACACATTAAACATTATCAAGAATAAAATCACGACAAAGCTTGATGGCTTATTTCCATTGTGGTCCTCTGAATGGAGTAGGTAAACGTTGACCCTACCACATCTAGGGTCAGATGTTATCATCCCCCGGATGGTTAAGGTTGTGATTGGGGTTCAGGGTACCTGATCATAGATCTGGGCACATTGCTTCCATTCAGTTAGGAGTCCTCCGCCCCTCCCTCTACACAAGATCAAAGATGGCCAAATATAACCATTCGTTGATAGATGACCTTTGAGGGGTGGCAACCACGTCAAAGGGTGTGTGCGCGCGCACTCGTGTCTGTGTCCAAATATATGTGTGTGGTCTGTTTAGTTTCTGCTACCATCTTGAAAAAATGTACTCATACTCCAAAATCCAAAAGCATCCTACTGTTGTCAAGTGGAGCCCTTATTTTAGGTGGGTGTTATCCACGGGCGTAGTGGGCCCTTAAATAGCGCACTTATCCCGTCCCGTCGACTCCAGCGGGACAGACATGGGACAGGCCCCTCACTGGGTCTGGAGAGAGAGGGTGACGCTTTGGTGGCGTCTGGTATGCAGGGACCTGCCGGTGACAGGGACATGGGCAGATATACTTAGGGGGGGGGGGCGGCTGGGGCCATTCCAATACACTGGCGGACTGGTGGTTCATGGAAAAAGCCAGCTAGTTTGATGGAGGTCAGGCTAGGCTTGTCTGATGGATCTCTTAGCTTGATTTGCTTTTAGCTCATACCCAGTCACCTTCTAGGGAGGGAGGAAGGAAGGAAGGAAGGATTGGAACTAGGACTTACTGAACCAACGATCATTAAAATTATTCCTTCTTTTTTTTCATGGGAATAATCATTGATAAGACATGACTGGATAGTTCAATACTTCCTATCTGACCCCATCACTTGTCCAATCATCTTAACCCAGTAGTCACTTCAACGCAGGGAGGAAAGAAGGACACTTTTATTTTCGAAGTATTGGAACAAGGCCTGAGTGTTGTTTAATATCAAACTCTTGGTTCTTGGGCAATGAGGCCTAAAATACATTCTTCCTACTTCCTCCCTGCCTTGAAGGTTTCTGTGAATGTAGGAGCTAATAGCTGAAGGTCGATTCATAAACATAAGGGGTCCAGCACAGCAGTCAATCTGGCATAACAAAGGTGTGACATAATCTGGTACCGCGACCAACCGCAGTAGAAAAGGGGGGCTCCCTGCCCCCGTGTCTCTTTTTAATTATCTCACGTCCAAGGGTTAAACATAGCGTCATGCCTCATCAATGTGGTCGTTCACACAGCTCACAATAACCAAGGTAGAAGAGTTGAATCGACTCTCCATTGGACAACATAACTTCTTTATCTGAGATTTTCCTCTCACATGGCTGTTCCCTTCTGTTGGCTTCCAGAGGGGTACACATTCCAAACTTCCGATATTGTCTTTATCGGTGGCCTGGCGAGCGTTAAGGGCACCGCCGTGTGGTGCTGAATGGGTGGTTGGCAGGTATGTGGAGAGGGCATAGGCAGGGACATTGTTGGGGCATTACAGCATGTTGCCACTTCCACTGTAAATTCCAGACAGACTTGTCTTTGATGATATTGCTTTGAGGGCTGGCCACGTCAAGTGGCCGACCAGAAATGTGATAGACCAAGGTTGCCGACGCAGGCCCTTTTAGGGTATTGTAGTACAAAAAATGACACTGAAAATAATAAAAAAATATGTTAATTTTGATCTGAGGCATTTTACTAGGTGGTTAATTGATATATCATACAGCACAACAAATTCCATTCTGTCTTTAGACCATTTTAATGTTCATTTTATGAAGATAATGTACCCGCATTTGGAACACAGTTGATCGGGTCTAGGATCTCCTGAATCGTCATGGAGTTGGTTAAGCATACTACGTTTTACCTTTAAATTCAGGACCTGTATTATACATTGTCCCTGTCATCCAGACCCTTTTATTTCCCTGTCAGACCCTAACCTCTCTCCTCTACGCTTCATTACCTGGTCCTAGTCAGACCTCCATCACTATTAAGAGGTATTGGCTCCTGCCAACATTCGATTAAAAACCATTAAAGCTGGCAAAGATTTCCACCTCGCTCCGGTGGAGTGGAGGGGATAGATACGTCAGTGGGGGACAGAAAGAGAGAGAGAGAGAGAGATGGATGGATGGATACCTTCGGACAACAGTGAGGATGTTGAAGTGTGTCGTAACCACCTCTTGTCAGCCGTAGAGAGACATGCTTGTCAAGCCCAAAAACACCTGACAGTAGCATTGTCCTAAATCTAAATGATGCCAAAGACAACATCCTTTTCTAAAAAATTATTAGATTTGTAAAAATAAATTTAAAGAAAAAGAAAAAGAATGTAACCACTCTCCAATCCATAGCAGAGTTATGGATGCAAGGACTGACCATCCATGATGTCAACATGTTTGTTTTAACCATGTTTTTAGCAACCAGCTCTCACAGCCTCATGTCAGAATTAGATGTTCATCCATGTTTCTCAAAATTCTAATTTCAAGGTTGTTCCAAATGTGGAAGTGTTTAAGATTATGTTCAGGCATTAACTCTGAATGGTTAAGGTTAGGCATTAACTCTGAATGGTTAAGGTTAGGCATTAACTCTGAATGGTTAAGGTAATGGTTAAGGTTTGGGATAGGCTTAAAACAAAAATATAAAAAACAACTTTCTATCGTTGGATTTGAACTTGTAACCTTTGGAATCAGAGACAGATGCTTAAATTTGATGCCCTTGCAAAACCGAAACCTACTTGAAGGTAACAGCGCTCACTGTTGCCCCTAGTGGCCTTGGTAGCCTTGGTTTCTCAACTACTTCTCAGATAGAGTTCAGTGTGTAAAATCGGAGGGCCTGTTGTCCGGACCTCTGGCAGTCTCTATGGGGCTGCCACAGGGTTCAATACTTGGGCCGACTCTATTCTCTGTATATATCAATGATGTCGCTCTCGCTGCTGGTGACTCTCTGATCCACCTCTATGCGACACCATTCTGTATACATCTGACCCTTCTTTGGACACTGTGTTAACAAACCTCCAAACAAGCTTCAAAGCCATACAACACTCCTTCCGTGGCGTCCAACTGCTCTTAAATGCTAGTAAAACTAAATGCATGCTCTTCAATCGAACGCTGCCCGCCCCTGCCCGCCGGACTATCATCACTACTCTCGACGGGTCTGACTTAGAATATGTAGACACCTACAAATACCTAGGTGTCTGGTTAGACTGTAAACTCTCCTTCCAGACTCACATTAAGCATCTCCAATCCAAAATTAAATCTAGAATCGGCTTCCTATTTCGCAACAAAGCCTCCTTCACTCATGCAGCCAAACATGCCCTTGTAAAACTGACTGATCTTGCTACATTTGCACACAATGTATATATATTTTCTATTGTGTTATTAACTGTACGTTTGTTTATCCCATGTGTAACTCTGTTGTTTTTGTTGCACTGCTTGGTTGTAAATGAGAACTTGTTCTCAACTGGCCTACCTGGTTAAATAAAGGTGAAATAAAAATAAAAATAAATGGGGTATAACAGTTGAACTAAGCTCATGAGGCATTTTTAAGTTATATTCTTCAAGAATCAATGGGTATTTAATTCATAATTCAAGTCCAAAAATGGATGTAGCAACTATATTAACACACACTGTATAATATGTGTGATCTAGAACTGAACGAAGTGAAGAACTGAATAATTTATCCTTCCTCACATCTTTTATCTTTCAACTACTGCACCTATGATAGCAGCCACACAACCACAGGCTCTCCAGGCGTCAAAGCCGGTTTATATAAAATACAGTGACTTCATCCTGCTTCCAGCCACTGTGAAAAGGCTTGTCCAAGCAGTTCTCAGAACAGCCGTATCAGTAATACTGGGATGTGCTGAGAGCGCTAGTGCCAGAGACGAGGGAATGACCTGTGTAACAAGACATCACACCTACTGTAAAGGCAAAATATGACGCACACACACAATCACAAAAGTGCCTGTGCACACATACAGGTGTAGGATCTTAATTTGAATATCCTACATCTGTACACAAAGGAATATGTTAACAAATAAGCACATGCACACACTCTCTCTCACACACACAGGGTGCCATATTGTCAACTTCATGCTTGTCTTCCCCGAAACAACAACTTCATAAAACACGTTTAATCTGACAGAGTATCAAATGAAAAAGTAAACTCCCCTTCCCACTGACAG
Source organism: Thymallus thymallus (assembly GCA_023634145.1). Taxonomy (NCBI): domain Eukaryota; kingdom Metazoa; phylum Chordata; class Actinopteri; order Salmoniformes; family Salmonidae; genus Thymallus; species Thymallus thymallus. The sequence goes on from CM042424.1 coordinate 11,505,341, forward strand.
GAAAGGTTGTACACCATGTCATATTTATCACATTTGCATGGTAATGTTGCTGCAGCCCTTGTTTTAGCGATGAGGCTGGATGGCAGAGTCAGCTATTGAAGGCACGTATATCTGCCTCTCACACCTCTGTTCAGACGCAGATGGCGGAGAGAGAGGGGGAGAGAGGGGGAGAAAAGGAGAGAGAGGGAAAGAGAGCTTGTGTGTGTGTGTGTGTGTGTGTGAAAGAGTTTTATTATGTAACCAAGGCTTTATTAGCCAGGAACAATAAGCGTCACACAACCAGGATGCTTCCACGTCTGTCTCAACCTCTTTGTCTTTCTCTGTCTGGACCTTTTTCGCTCAGTCTCTTCCTGTCTCTGATAGGAGATGGGAGATGGCATTTTGTCTGACAGCTGTGCCAGCAACCTGCCAGTCACTCCCCAGTAAAACAATGAAAGAAGAACAACAGCATAAAAAGGTGACCTGTCTGGTTGCGAAACTGCCAAACTTTTGACAATTGATTCTATATTAGATTCATAGCTCACATTGTCTCCATCCATGGTGATACACCTCCTACCGTACCCCCCTACCTCATCACTGGAAATACCTAACTGTAGACTAGTATCTCCAATAACATACACCTCATCAGTAGCGTAGCACAGTTTCGCAGGGCCCCCCGCAAGGTTCGAGCAAGGGCCCCTCACCAAAGTCACAGAGGGTTACTGCAAGAAAGGTCCGAGCAAGAAACTACATACTTTAAGATAATATTTCAGTTAATATCCATTAATAACAGTTAAAAACAAAATGTTAAACACTTTTATGGAGAGTTTGAAACTGGGAACCTTTTCTTCCGGACAAGGACATTTCCAGGCATAGAGCCGACTTGGAAATTAATAATATTTAAAGTATTTTGCGGGGGGGGGGGGGGGGGGGTGTGCTACGCCAGTGCTACGTAACAAGTTCACAACCCCCCTAATACCTCTCATCTTTTCCTTTGTGGGCGTAGGTTCCACTTTATTACGTAACATCCCCCCTTTCACATTTCCCCATGTGTTTTATTCAGCTTCACTGGGGTCCTGTTCATTCGGCATGAAACGGAAGAAAACGGACTGAAACAGGGAGGGACTACCTGGACTTGTCCAATTAGAGACTCCGATTTTTGTCTTCTGGGGCAAAATGTTTTATGAAATGTTTGCCCTTCTGGACTTCATACCGACACCCCGGTCAGACGCACCGTAGTGTAGTTTAATCACATGTCTAATTTTACCACCCTCTTCACCCACCTCTCCCCTCCTTACCTTGTTCTCTGGGAGAGAATGGAGAGCCAGGTCACTTCACTCTGGTTGCCAATGCCTTCTGGGTGTATCTGTGCCACTCTGTTCTGTTCTGCCCTGGCACTGCCTGGCATGCTGTCCGTCCCAAATTCAACAGCAGGCATCAACGTATTTATCACAGACACTGTGTGTGTGTGTGTGGATGTTGGTAGCACCTTAACTGGGGAGGACGGGCTCATAGTAATGGAACGGAATGGTATCGAACTCATCATTCCATTTACTCCATACCAGACATTATTATGAGCCATCCTCCACTCAGCAGCCTCTGTGTGTGTGTGTGTGTGTGTGTGTGTTCCCAATAAGCTGTTCGAGCAGCAGTGTGAAAGTGACGAAGACACAAGACATGTGAAACCAACAGCCATGGGAACCTGATAGACTGATGCACTACTGTACCAGCACCAGCCATGCTCGTTGATATCACTCTGTCTCTCTCAATGATACTTTATCTCTCTCCCTCTCTCTCTCTCCCTCTCTCCCTCTCTCCCTCTCTCTCTCTCTCTCTCTCTCTCTCTCCCTCTCCCCCCTCTCTCTCTCTCCTCTCTCTCTCTCTCTCTCTCTCTCTCTCTCTAGTCTATCAGTTTGGCTCCCATGGCTGTTGGATTCACATGCCTTGTGTCTTCCTCACTTTCACACTGCTGCTCGAACAGCTTATTGGGAACACACACACACACACACACACACACACACACACACACACACACACACACACACACAGTGTCAATGATAAATACGTGGACGCCTGCTGTTGAATTTGGGATGGACAGCATGCCAGTGCTCTCTCTCTCTCTCTCTCTCATTACCGGCTGTAGTAGAAGGTATTTATATGAAAAATCAGCTTTAGCAATCGGCTTGATTTTCCCCCCGGTCTGTAATTAAGTAATGGCTCAGTTAATCCTATCAAGCCAAGGCTGCCAGGGAGAGTGCAGCTCTATTCATCTAGAGCCAGAGCTACGCTAGGGAACACACCAGGCACAGGCCTACCATGGTGTTGGTACCAGGTAGAATTCTACAAGGTCAATTTATTTTAGGGTACTTTGACACTTTATTGAGACAGAATAGAAATCAGATTGGGGATACAGTCAGGTTGGAGAAACAGTGGGAAGGGTGGATGTGGGGATTTACCCCAGTCTCTGGTGGGAAGCAGTAAAGTGTTGGGTCAGAAGTGTTACCACAGCTCTGCACGGCAAAGTCATTATAAACTCTGCTCTCTACCACTGACTATGCAGCTTTGCAGATGGCTGCAGGTGATCAACAATGTAATTTAGTTTGTACTAAATCACCTCTGGTCTGGTAATGCCTGGCTTTGGGGAATTATAATGTACTCTAATAACCAACACGTGTTAAAAAATAAAAAATGACCCGGTGGCTTAAGCTTATGTCGACTGGAAAGGGGGAGGGAGAGTTGAAGAGAGAGAGAGAGAGAGAGAGAGAGGTGGTGAGAAAAATAGAGAGTGGAGAGGAAGAGAGGAAGAGAGGGAGGGTGGAGAGAGACTGAGTTAAAGGACAGGAAAAGAGAGAATGAGAGAGGAAGATAAAAAAATATATGTGAGACAGAGGTGGTCGAAAGGTAACTGAGGGAGGGCGGCAAATGTAAATATGATAGACACGAGAAGAGAGATGAAGAGGTATGAAATAAAACGGGATAAAATACCCTCTGCAAACCCACCAAACCAATGTCTTCTGGGAGATTTTTTTGGGGACATTTTAGTCTTACAGCATTGCATTCTTCTCTGTTCTCATTTTCTCCTTTTTTGGTATCAACATTCCCTCACTTCAAAATAGATCTAAATCTGGAGATCAGTATTTGACCGCGACACAGGAAAGTAGGCGCACTATGACCAAAAAGGGATGGATTCCCTTAAGCGGAATGAAAAGGAGGGAAAAATGTTATGAATGATGGATTTTCTCTCAGAACAAGCTTTCACATTCCGAACGGAATGAGCCGGAATGAGCCGGAATCTGTTGGGAGTAACCGATTTGACCGTTATGTAAATTCCAGCACCTCGGTTAAAAGGACTTAGACGTTCAGAAAAGGCAACTGTTCTGACCCCACAGAGTGATAAAAGAGAATAAATATCTCTCCTCTGCTGAATGAGTACCCCTCCTCCTTTCAGACAGTTTTTATCCAACAGGCTTTGATAGAGCTTAATATAATGTAATGGCGGTGGCATGATCAATGAATCTGAGACCTGAATAATTGCGTTAAATTCCAGAGCTAATGCCTAGGCTTTAGCTCAGCAGGGTAACACTCGTGGTATGCAGGAGACCTGGGTTTGAACCCCCGGTAACCCTCCAATTAAAAGTAACACAGCATGTGTAGTCCCTAACTAGACACAGCCCACCGGGCCCAGTCGTCATCTTTTATTTTTGATTTACATTTGATTGAATTTAACATGAAATCAACAAAAAAGGTCACTTGCCGCTGCGGGCCATTCCCACTGTCTCACTTTGAGGTTGTTTATTCTGTCACATTGTATACAAATTACAGCGGGGACGAAGCCCAAAACAAACACGTATACAAAAACACAGGACTGTGACCCAAACAAAAGAACGAGGTAAAGCTCAAATAAATACACGGGGCGAGACCCAAAATAAATACATGGGGCGAGACCCAAAATAAATACACGGTGCGAGACCCGTAATAAATACACGGGGCGAGACCAGTAATAAATACACAGGGCGAGACCCGTAATAAATACACAGGGCGAGACCCAAAATAAATACACGGGGCGAGACCCGTAATAAATACACAGGGCAAGACCCAAAATAAATACACGGAGCGAGACCCAAAATAAATACACTGGGCGAGACCCGTAATAAATACACTGGGCGAGACCCAAAATGAGTGGTGGTGAGTTTTGGGGAGTTTTGCCACAGCGGTTTTGATAGCATTTAGCGACTTTTCCCACTAAATTCTGCCACAAACGAGAATGGGAGAAGCTGTATGTGCATACAGAAGTCACAGCAACGGCACACACACAGGCAGAGAAGCACAAGGGGGGAGAGACGACTGCAGCTGCGCCGCAGCAAGGCAAATTGCAATAGCAACTTCTAGCGACAAATCAAGGGTCTAATAGCGATTCTCACTGAAAAAAATGGTTGGTAACGCTGATTGTCGTTCCTTTGCAACGTTCACACACTGGCAGGCGGCTCCGTTCAGAAGGAAAACAAACAAACACTAAATGTATACATGAGGAAAACGTAAGAGTTGCGTTTAAGTTCAATGACAGCTTTACCTCAGATGCCGAAGACGATGTACCTTCAGACAAGAATGAAAGTAACGTTATTAAAATACATTTACTGGGACGCCTCTTAAATGTACACTTATTGAGAGAATTAACCAAGCTTTATGCCAGACTTTTTTGGGAGCTTGGGCCAGTTGGCTGATAGGTTGCTGTATCAGGTCCCCGTTATTGACCTTGTGGGAGATCTGTCGACGTGCCCTGGTTGCTGCTGTGGGTCACTCTCTGTTAGATGACTGAATGAAATGTTAATGTTAAGTGTCTTCACTGCAAGTAGATTGTATGTTTTAATATTTAAAAAAAAAGAAATCTTTGTGTCAGCCTCATTTATGAGAGTATATCGGTGTTGGTCGAACAGTCCAACCAAGCTAACTAGGCTGGTTTTCAGCTTTTAATGTCAGGAACTGGCACAAAATGTGTCTGAGTAAGGAAATTGTGCTGTTCAACAACATATCTTTTCTAAGAGTGCAGGAAGTCACAAGTGCACCTGGCAGTCATCCTGGACAGATCTTCACAATGGAAGGCTAGGTCAGTGGAACAATCTGTCAAGGTTTGGCCATGTCTGCACAAACCCACTCAGGAAGACAACCATGCACTCATGTGGTCAGAATCGGCAACTGCATGCCATTTTTCCAGTGAGTGATCAGTCCACAGTGCATGAACCCAGAGAGCAAGATGACATGTACTCTGTGCCAACCATGGGTCAGAAGTGTTGTTCTGCATCATAACTCTTATGTAACCTCACATAGGAAGTTAGTGTGTTGACTATGGTTCCACTGCCAGCAAACTCAACTGAATAGCTTCCTGGTTGACCAAACCAATGGACACCAAGACAAATAGGGAAAGAGAGAGGGAAACAAATGCCATTCTAAACTTTGTTTTCACCTGTGCATCGCTTTATTATTAGTGCAGATGAAGGAAAGGTGGCGAGGAAAGGAGGCCACTTTGCACTATTGAGACGCACACAGCCATTAATGTCACCAGGTTGACTGGGGCTGATGGAAAGCTTCCTTCCCCTCACTGCATCCCTAACAGCTGACTGCACACGTCAAGTCATGACTTCACCGGTGCTCAAATGACACACGGCAGTTTTTACCCATAGGAGCCATACTGTAGCAAAGGTCACCCTCGTGTCACTCTGTGTCGATTGAGAGTGTGTGTGTGTGTCGACATGAGTTTTATAACATGTGTTCTGTTGGACATGTTGTTTACCACTCTAGGCAGACATCTGGGTGTGCAGTCTGAAACACACGGCTCAGCATTACAAATTAACCAAGAAGTTAATCTTGACATCTAGCCACTTAGCTAACGAGTTAGCAAATCAAATGCCTAACTGGAGCCCTGAGCTGAAAATAATTAGATAGTTAACTTATATTTTTGGAGACGGCAATTTTTTGTTGTTGATGGTATTAAAAATCATACCATCTGTATTTAAACATACCCCGGTATATTATATATACGGTATACCGCCCAAGCCTTGGGACACACAGACTGTCAAAATCAAATTAGTCATATTGTAGCTTCGATGTCCAACTGCCTACTGTATTTGACTTATAAAAACAAAACATTTCAGCATTATACATCACCAGTCAAAAGTTTGGACACACCTACCCATTCCAGGGTTTTTCTTTATTTTTTTTGTACTATTTTCTACATTGTAGAATAATAGTGAATATATCAACTATGAAATAACACATAGGGAGTCATGTAGTAACCATCTGAGATTCTTCAAAGTAGCCACCCTGTGCCTTGATGACAGCTTTGCACACTCTTGGCATTCTCTCAACTAGCTTCATAGCTTCATGAGGTAGTCACCTGGATTGCATTTCAATTAACTGGTGTGCCTTGTTAAAAGTTGATTTGTGGAATTTCTTTCCTTCTTAATACGTTTGAGCCAATCAGTTGTGTTGTGACAAGGTATGGATGGTATACAGAAGATAGCCCTATTTGGTAAAAGATCAAGTCCATATTATGGAAGAACAGCTCAAATAAGCAAAGAGAAATGACAGTCCAACATTACTTTAAGACATAAAGGTGAGTCAATCCGGATAATTTGAACGTTTCTTCAAGTGCAGTCGCAAAAACCATCATGCGCTATGATGAAACTGGCTCTCATGAGGACCGCCACAGGAAAGGAAGACTCAGAGTTACAGTACCTCTGCTTCAGAGGATAACTTCATTAGATTTACCAGCCTCAGAAATTGCAGCCCAAATAAATGCTTCACAGAGTTCAAGTAACAGACACATCTCAACATCAACTGTTCAGAGGAGACTGCATGAATCAGGCCTTCATGGTCAAATTTCTTCAAAGAAACCACTACTAAAAGACACCAATAAGAAGAAGAGACTTATTCAGAGGGAAGGAAAAGCAGCCAACAAGTGCTCAGCATATGTGGGAACTACTTCAAGACTGTTGGAAAAGCATTCCAGGTGAAGCTGGCTGAGAGAATGCCAAGAGTGTGCAAAGCTGTCAATAAGGCAATGGGTTTAACACTTTTTTGGTTACTACATGATTCCATATGTGGTATTTCATAGTTTTGATGTCTTCACTATTAATCTACAATATAGAAAATAGTAAAAATAACGAAAAACCCTTGAATAAGTTGGTGTGTCCAAACCTTTGACTGGTACTGTGTATACTGTACGTCAATATGTATATATTAACTGTAAAAAGTGTAGTGTTTCAACTTAAAAAATAATATTTTTTTCCACTGATATAAAATGGTAAGTTATGTCGACTCAGGGAATCAAGTTGAGTTGACTGAACTAGCTAACAACATATGTGTTACATTGTAATGTGCATGTTCGTTCAACTGAAACAGATTTTACAGCATACAGTGGAAAGCAAAATAATGTTGAAGTATAGTCAGTCAAAGACTACTAGACTATTGTCTCTGCCATAATGTGCATTTCATCTACAGGGTTAAAAGGCCAACAGTTAATGTTTAATGACAGTCCTTGTCCATGATACGGTATTTGCATGAGCAAATTCAAACACCAAAATGCAAATGGCCACATTCATCTCAGTACCTGACAGATAGGAGCGATATACAAACTCAGTACCACGATATACAAACTCCACTATTCCTCTGCTATGTAGCTCAGTAGAAGAGCATGGTGCTTCCGACGTCAGGATCGTGGGTTCGATTCCCGCTGGGGCTGCACCTACTAAAATGTATGCACGCACCACTTTGGATGTGCCTGCTATGTGCATATTATTACACTAAATCTGTACAGGTTGGGATATTCTCATATAATCCTATCAATGTTTAATCAAGAAACAAATCAACTGCATCACATGTATAATCATTGGGGTGGTTTTGTCGAGGGGTTCCTCTTTTGTCGTCCGATTATAAAATACTACAGAATTAACACACTATGTAGGGAAAAGGACGCATCCATGGACATTTACCATTTGTAACTTACTAATGACAATGATACACATATTCAGTATTTCTGACCAATAAAACCCACAACCCTGGTGTTTACCACTCTCCAGCACCATGCTCTAACTACCATCTGCCTACTCCAATGAGATATCCAGGCATCAAGCCCCAAACCAGCTGGTGGATATACTCTGCTAGGCAGGCAAGCTAAGGGCACTAAGGATTAAGATTTCCTTAGCCTTGGTGAACTAAAGCTGGGGTTGTCTGGGTGTAATCGTCAACACTCACTATCACCATCACCACCACCACTCACTATCACCACCACCACCACTCACTATCACCACCACCACCACTCACTATCACCACCACCACTACCACTCACTATCACCACTCACTATACCATCACCACCACCACTCACTACCACCACCACCACTACCACTCACTATTACCACCACCACTCATCACCACCACTCACTATCACCACTCACTATCACCATCACCACCACCACTCACTATCACCACAACCAATCACTATCACCACTCACTATCACCATCACCACCACCACTCACTATCACCACCACCACTAACACTCACTATCACCACCACCACTCACTATCACTCTCACCACCACTACCACTCACTATCACCACCACCACTCACCACCACCACTCACTATCACCACTCACTATCCCCATCACCACCACCACTCACTATCACCACAACCAATCACTATCACCACTCACTATCACCATCACCACCACCATTCACTATCACCACCACCACCACCACAACTATCACCACCACTACCACTCACTATCACCACAACCAATCACTATCACCACTCACTATCACCACCACCACCACCACTATTACCACCACTACCACTCACTATCACCACCACCACTCACTATCACCACCACCACCACTATTACCACCACTACCACTCACTATCACCACAACCAATCAATATCACCACTCACTATCACCACCACCACCACTATTACCACCACTACCACTCACTATCACCACCACCACTCACTATCACCACCACCAGCACTATTACCACCACTACCACTCACTATCACCACAACCGATCACTATCACCACTCACTATCACCATCACCACCACCACTCACTATCACCACCACCACTACCACTCACTATCACCACCACCACTCACCACCACCACTCACTATCACCACCACCACTCACTATCACCACCACCACTCACTATCACCACCACTACCACCACTCACTATCACCACCACCACTACCACCACCACCACAACTATCACCACAACTATCACCACCACCACCACCACTCACTATCAGCACCACCACTCACTATCACCACCACTACCACCACTCACTATCACCACCACCACCACTCACTATCACCACCACTCACTATTACCACCACCACTCACTATTACCACCACCACCACTCACTATCACCACCACTCACTATCACCACCACCACTCACTATTACCACCACCACTCACTATTACCACCACCACCACTCACTATCACCACCACTCACTATCACCACCACCACTCACTATTACCACCACCACTCACTATCACCACCACTCACTATCACCACCACCACTCACTATTACCACCACCACTCACTATTACCACCACCACTCACTATCACCACCACTACCACCATTCACTATCACCACCACCACCACTCACTATCACCACCACTCACTATCACCACCACCACTCACTATTACCACCACTACCACCACTCACTATCACCACCACCACCACTCACTATCACCACCACCACTCACTATCACCACCACCACTCACTATCACCACCACTACCACCACTCACTATCACCACCACCACCACCACTCACTATCACCACCACTCACTATTACCACCACCACCACTCACTATCACCACCACTACCACCACTCACTATCACCACCACTCACTATTACCACCACCACTCACTATCACCACCACCACCACCACTCACTATCACCACCACCACCACTCACTATCACCACCACCACCACTCACTATCACCACCACCACCACTCACTATCACCACCACCACCACTACCACTCACTATCACCACCACCACTACTACCACCACTCACTATCACCACAACCACTCACTATCACCATCACCACCACCACCACTCACTATAACCACCACCACCACTCACTATCACCACTACCAGTCACTAGCACCACCACCACCACTCACTATCACCACCACCACCACTCACTATCACCACCACCACCACTCACTATCACCACCACCACCACTCACTAACACCACCACCACCACTCACTATTACCACCACCACCACTCACTAACACCACCACCACCACTCACTAACACCACCACCACCACTCACTATCACCACCACCACCACTCACTATCACACCACCACCACTCACTATCACCACCACCACCACTCACTATCACCACCACCACTCACTATCACCACCACCACTCACTATCACCACCAAGACCTCCTCTATCTGCCCAACAGACACAGCTCCCACGGCCGCAGCCAAGAGAGCCTAGACTATGCACAGTGTGTGTGTATGTGTGTGCGTGAGTGAGCGTGTGTGTGAAGTGTGTGTGAGGAAATACAGAAACATGCACTTACTCACAAATACACACGCATGCACACACACATCTGTTAGAGCTCAGGGGCGGAGAGCCTGTGAGAGTGTGGAAAGAAGAGTGCTGAGGGTTTGCACGTGTTGACTTAAGACAGTGTGTCCCTTATTCACACGTACACCTACACACACATATGCACCCCACCCTCACTGTGCATGGGATTCAGAGCAATGATTCATCAAATCAACTGGCCTTTTATCGTTTGATCTGCACATGCATCAAACTGTCATTTAAAAGGCCCTGCACATGGACTGACATTGAAGTTGTCTGCACTCGGGCCTAATAGATCCATACTACTGATCCCAGATCAGTATGAAATTTCCCCCCCGGGGGATCAATAAAGTATCTATCTATCTATCTATCTATCTATCTATCTATCTATCTATCTATCTATCTATCTATCTATCTATCTATCTATCTATCTATCTATCTATCTATCTATCTATCTATCTATCTATCTATCTATCTATCTATCTATCTATCTATCTATCTATCTATCTATCTATCTATCTATCTATCTTAATGTCATTGTATTACAGTACAGAGGAGAACATAGTGATGTAGATCCACGTTACTGATCCCAGATCAGTATTAATGTCATTATATTACAGTACAGAGGAGAACATAGTGATGTAAATCCACGTTACTGATCCCAGATCAGTATTGATGTCATGTAGCACCCATAACAGATTGATTTGTCAACCATGGTGGGGCTGGGCTCTCAATTCGGTACATTATTACTTGCAATACACTACAGAGGGGATATCCTTGTACTGTGGAGGTACGCTGCTGATCCCAGTTCAGTATTGATGTCATCTTATTACATTACATTACAGTGCAGAGGGGAGAGCCTAGTGGAGCCACGCTGCTGATCCCAGTTCAGTTATTGATGTTCTGTCGCCCCCCCAGGTCTTTAGATTGAGAAGTGGCCTGATTCAGCACCCGGGCAGAAATGGACTGGCCATAGGGAAATTCTGGCAAATGCCAGTTTGGGTTTTCACACAGAGATAACATTATTTGGCTATTAATGGAGCCTCAAGGAAAACTATTGGGCCAGTGTGTTAGAAATGCCGGGGCCTATTTCTGGTCCCAGTCTGTCCCTGGCTACAAGCCAACAATGAGAAACCCACACCATCAGCTATTGTTCAACAGCACTCTGCCACTGACCTCATTGATAATAAAGGTGCTACTGCATATGCAGGCGGGCTCTGTGATTAGGCTTGATGGTGGATTGATAAATGATAATGAAGATGCAATATTTTGACCTGAAATGTAAGCTGTATATGATGTATATAAATTAGTCACAACTACACAGCATAAGGAATGGAATCAACTATGGTTCTATGTCATACAGTATGGTTCTGGTTCTATGTCATACCGTATGGTTCTATGTCAGACAGTATGGTTCTATGTAAGACAGTATGGTTCTATGTCATACATTATGGTTCTATGTCATACAGTATGGTTCTATGACATACAGTATGTTTCTATGTCATACAGTATGGTTCTATGTCATACAGTATGGTTCTATGACATACAGTATGTTTCTATGTTATACAGTATGGTTCTATGTCAGACAGTATGGTTCTATGTCGTACAGTATGGTTCTATGTCAGACAGTATGGTTCTATGTCATACAGTATGGTTCTCTGTCATACAGTATGGTTCTATGTCATACAGTATGGTTCTATGTCATACAGTATGGTTCTGGTTCTATGTCATACAGTATGGTTCTATGTCATACAGTATGGTTCTATGTCAGACAGTATGGTTCTATGTCAGACAGTATGGTTCTATGTCATACAGTATGGGTCTATGTCAGACAGTATGGTTCTGTGTCAGACAGTATGTTTCTATGTCATACAGTATGGTTTTATGTCATACAGTATGGTTCTATGTCAGACAGTATGGTTCTATGTCGTACAGTATGGTTCTATGTCAGACAGTATGGTTCTATGTCATACAGTATGGTTCTCTGTCATACAGTGTGGTTCAATGTCAGACAGTATGGTTCTATGTCATACAGTATGGTTCTATGTCAGACCGTATGGTTCTATGTCGTACAGTATGGTTCTATGTCAGACAGTATGGTTCTATGTCATACAGTATGGTTCTCTGTCATACAGTATGGTTCTATGTCAGACAGTATGGTTCTATGTCAGACAGTATGTTTCTATGTCATACAGTATGGTTCTATGTCATACTGTATGGTTCTATGTTGTATAGTATGGTTCTATGTCAGACAGTATGGTTCTATGTCATACAGTATGGTTCTCTGTCATACAGTATGGTTCAATGTCAGACAGTATGGTTCTATGTCATACAGTATGGTTCTATGTCAGATAGTATGGTTCTATGTCATACAGTATGGTGCTATGTCATACAGTATAGTTCTATGTCATACAGTATACAGGACTTAATCCCAGTGTTTTCTGGATCCCACCGCTGCCACCTGCCTGTGTCTGACCTCTAAACATCATCTGTCAGCAAATGAGGAAGTGGAGATGTACTGCAGTGATTTTCCTTTTTTCACAAGGAGAGATAATGTAGTCCTGCTGCCTTCTCCCTCTCTCTATCCCACTCCTTCTCTGTTCCCATCTGTCTCTATATCTTTCTACAAGGAGAGATAATGTAGTCCTACTGCCTTCTCCCTCTCTCTATCCCACTCCTTCTCTGTTCCCATCTGTCTCTATATCTTTCTACAAGGAGAGATAATGTAGTCCTGCTGGCTTCACCCTCTCTCTATCCCACTCCTTCTCTGTTCCCATCTGTCTCTATATCTTTCTACAAGGAGAGATAATGTAGTCCTGCTGGCTTCACCCTCTCTCTATCCCACTCCTTCTCTGTTCCCATCTGTCTCTATATCTTTCTACAAGGAGAGATAATGTAGTCCTGCTGCCTTCTCCCTCTCTCTATCCCACTCCTTCTCTGTTCCCATCTGTCTCTATATCTTTCTACAAGGAGAGATAATGTAGTCCTGCTGCCTTCACCCTCTCTCTATCCCACTCCTTCTCTGTTCCCATCTGTCTCTATATCTTTCTACAAGGAGAGATAATGTAGTCCTGCTGCCTTCTCCCTCTCTCTATCCCACTCCTTCTCTGTTCCCATCTGTCTCTATATCTTTCTACAAGGAGAGATAATGTAGTCCTACTGCCTTCTCCCTCTCTCTATCCCACTCCTTCTCTGTTCCCATCTGTCTCTATATCTTTCTACAAGGAGAGATAATGTAGTCCTGCTGGCTTCACCCTCTCTCTATCCCACTCCTTCTCTGTTCCCATCTGTCTCTATATCTTTCTACAAGGAGAGATAATGTAGTCCTGCTGGCTTCACCCTCTCTCTATCCCACTCCTTCTCTGTTCCCATCTGTCTCTATATCTTTCTACAAGGAGAGATAATGTAGTCCTGCTGCCTTCTCCCTCTCTCTATCCCACTCCTTCTCTGTTCCCATCTGTCTCTATATCTTTCTACAAGGAGAGATAATGTAGTCCTGCTGGCTTCACCCTCTCTCTATCCCACTCCTTCTCTGTTCCCATCTGTCTCTATATCTTTCTACAAGGAGAGATAATGTAGTCCTGCTGGCTTCACCCTCTCTCTATCCCACTCCTTCTCTGTTCCCATCTGTCTCTATATCTTTCTACAAGGAGAGATAATGTAGTCCTGCTGCCTTCTCCCTCTCTCTATCCCACTCCTTCTCTGTTCCCATCTGTCTCTATATCTTTCTACAAGGAGAGATAATGTAGTCCTGCTGCCTTCACCCTCTCTCTATCCCACTCCTTCTCTGTTCCCATCTGTCTCTATATCTTTCTACAAGGAGAGATAATGTAGTCCTGCTGCCTTCTCCCTCTCTCTATCCCACTCCTTCTCTGTTCCCATCTGTCTCTATATCTTTCTACAAGGAGAGATAATGTAGTCCTACTGCCTTCTCCCTCTCTCTATCCCACTCCTTCTCTGTTCCCATCTGTCTCTATATCTTTCTACAAGGAGAGATAATGTAGTCCTGCTGGCTTCACCCTCTCTCTATCCCACTCCTTCTCTGTTCCCATCTGTCTCTATATCTTTCTACAAGGAGAGATAATGTAGTCCTGCTGGCTTCACCCTCTCTCTATCCCACTCCTTCTCTGTTCCCATCTGTCTCTATATCTTTCTACAAGGAGAGATAATGTAGTCCTGCTGCCTTCTCCCTCTCTCTATCCCACTCCTTCTCTGTTCCCATCTGTCTCTATATCTTTCTACAAGGAGAGATAATGTAGTCCTGCTGCCTTCACCCTCTCTCTATCCCACTCCTTCTCTGTTCCCATCTGTCTCTATATCTTTCTACAAGGAAAGATAATGTAGTCCTGCTGCCTTCTCCCTCTCTCTATCCCACTCCTTCTCTGTTCCCATCTGTCTCTATATCTTTCTACAAGGAGAGATAATGTAGTCCTGCTGGCTTCACCCTCTCTCTATCCCACTCCTTCTCTGTTCCCATCTGTCTCTATATCTTTCTACAAGGAGAGATAATGTAGTCCCGCTGCCTTCTCCCTCTCTCTATCCCACTCCTTCTCTGTTCCCATCTGTCTCTATATCTTTCTACAAGGAGAGATAATGTAGTCCTGCTGCCTTCTCCCTCTCTCTATCCCACTCCTTCTCTGTTCCCATCTGTCTCTATATCTTTCTACAAGGAGAGATAATGTAGTCCTGCTGCCTTCTCCCTCTCTCCTCACCTGCTTCACCTCTCCCTCGCTCCTCCTTCTCTCCTTCCTCTTTCTATCCTCTCTCGCTCCCCCACTCCCTCTTTCTCTAAGCTCTCCCCTCCGTCTCTATGTTTTTCGATCAACCCCCTCTCTCTCTTTCTCTCCCTGACTCTAAACTCTCCACACCCTTCTGTCTCCATCTTCCGCTCTCCATTTCTCTCACTACTACCCCCTCTCTCTCTCTCTTTCCTCTCCTCTCCTCTCCTCTCCTCTTCCTCGACCCATACTTTGTACAAACTTCAGAAGCCTTTTTAAACCTCAAATACACAAAAGGTTTAAAACGTTATCTGGCAACGGGGTGATCAAATTAAGATGCTACATCTGTAAGGTACTCAGGAGGCAGATGAACGGAAACAAACAATAACTATTGAGCTGCAGGATATCTTGTGGATTGTGCCTTTAAATTCAGGCTGTAGATTGTTAGGTTGACCACAATGCAATTAGAAAAACACCACTGAAATCAATAGCCAATCACATCGGCCACAGTCGGAAAAGGACACATGCAGAGACGCACGTGTAAACATATAGATTAAACTGACTTACTAAACAGAAACACAACCGTATCACAGACACAGACACACACACTTGCACGCACAAACACACACACACACGCATGCACACACACTAACCTCTTTCACAGTATCCAGAACGTATTATGCCTGTCAGTAAGTATTACGATTGGGTGTATTCCTTTCCCACAAGCCCTTGCTCACTGGCTCCAGTACAAGTCGTCTCAGTCCTGTGGGGATATCTGATCCGCATTGGAATCCTGTCAGCTTCCCTCTCTCTCTGTCTCCCTCTCTCTACTCTCTCTCCCTCTCTCCTCTCTGGTCTCCCTCTCTACTCTCTGTCTCCCTTTCTCTCTCTCTCCTCTCTGTCTCCCTCTCTCCTCTCTCTCTCCCTCTCTACTATCTGTCTCCCTCTCTCTCTCTCAATTCAATTCAATTCAATTCACTTTATTGGCATGACGCAACAATGTACATATTGCCAAAGTATCATACATCAATATATATTTTTTTTTCTTCTATATATTTATATATATTTTTTTCTATTTTATATATATATATATACATACATATACACACGCACATACATATATATACACATATATACATACATACATACACACATATATATATATATATATATATATATATTTTTTTTTTTAAATATAATTACATCAAAGAACAAATAACAACAGGAAAAAATAAAATAAATGCATTAAATATGTCAGGCACTGTCCCTCAACTTGTGGCAGGCAGCAACATAGCATGCTGCCAGCGCACAGCTGGTCATGTCTTCCCCCAAAAGGATCGGCAGCCTTTCTATGTCAGAGAGGTCCTCAAAGCCCCGGACTACTTGTTCAAATTTGGGGAAGTGACTCTCTCTGATAGTTTTATATTTTTGACATTTGGTCAGGAAATGCAGCTCTGTCTCTGGTTCTGCTGTGGTGCAGTGGTTGCACAGCCTTTCCTCTACAGGGAGCCAGGTTTTCCTGTGTCTACCCTTCTCAATAGCAAGGCTGTGCTCGCTGAGCCTGTACTTTGTCAAGGTTTTCCTGAGGTTTTGATCAGTCACCATGGTCAGATAGTTTGCCATGGTGTACTGTCGATTTAGGGCCAAATAGCACTGCATTTTGCTTTGTGCTTGTGTTTGTGTTTTCCAATAGGTAATGTAGTTTTGTTTTAGATGTTTTGTAATTTGGTTAATTCTTATTGATTGGATGTTCTGGTCCTGAGGCTTCAGTGTGTTAGTGGAACAAGTTTGTGAACTCAGCCCCTGGACCAGTTGGATGAAGGGACTCTTATCTTTGCTCAACTCTTGGTATTGCAGGGCTTGGTAATGATATGAGAGGGGGTCACTGTGTTTTAGGTGTTTCCAAAACTTAATTGCTCTTTTTTGAGTTTTTAATATTAGTGGATATCGGCCTAATTCTGCCCTGCATGCATTGTTTGTAGTTTTCCTCTGGACATGTAGGAGAATCTTACAAAGTTCCGCGTGCAAGGTCTCAATGGGATGTTTGTCCCAGTGGGTAAAATCTTGTTTTGTAAGTCTCTCTCTCTCTCTGTCTCCCTCTCTCTCTCTCCTCTCTGTCTCCCTCTCTCTCTCTCTCTCTCTCTCCTTTCTGTCTCCCTCTCTCTCTCTCTCCTCTCTCTCTCTCTCCTCCCTCTCTCTCTCTCCTCTCCCTCTCTCCTCCCTTTCTCCTCTCTACTCTCTGTCTCCCTATCTGCCCCTCTCTCTTCCTCTCTGGTCCGCCTTTTAGTATCTCTCTCCTCTCTCTCTCTGTCTCCCTCTCTCTCTCTCTCTCTCTCCTCTCTGTCTCCCTCTCTGTCTCCCTCTCCACCTCTAAATCCTCCCATCCATCTATCCCTGCAACTATATTGCACATGTATAGAAACCTGTCTCAGGAGGGCCAGTATTATAACAACCAACCTCAGTTTCCTATAGCTGAGCCCCACTACTGCACCATGGTTACAAGGTACTGTCCTCTATGCACAGACCCTGACCCAGAGTATGAGACACTATGGGCCCTGGTCAAAAGTAGTGCCCTATATATGTAGGGAATAGGGTATTATTTGAGATACAGCCATTGAGCGGCTTTCTACAAAGGGGCCAATCCATCTTATAGGGGCAGTGGAGGCTGGTGAGGGGAGGACGGCTCATTATAATGGCTGTAATGTAGTGAATTGAAGGGTATCAAACACATACAAATCAAACCCATTCGCTCCATTCCAGCCATTATTATGAGCCGTCCTCCCCTCAGCAGCCTCCACTGGATTGTGGGTAATCCGGATAGTGTTTGATTAAACATTTTCTAACTACATAAATTGTACAACACATGTTGCTGTAATAACATTCTATTCATATTACACATCATGGAGACTAAACGTTCATTTGTACCGGAACCATAGAAGGGTTCAATCAGTGAACGTTTGACCAAGGTTCTTTACAACCTTGAACCATTAAAATACAATATTGACCCCAAGACCTGAAAGTGTTCAGCATGTGTAAGCATGACCGTGAGCAATAGAGAACCACCTGCATTGACCTTTGGTCCCAGGATATTCCGCTTTTCAGCCACTCACAGCAGGGTTAATTCCATTTCAACTCAGTCACGGCAGGAAGTACTGCAACAAGAATTGAAATAAAATAAAAATGATTCTACAGGAATCAGAATTAACATCCTGAATGAAGTGAATTTGAATGGAATTTAGCCAAACCCTGGTAGACTATACACCAATACAGGCTACCATTCCAATACCTCCAAGATACGTCCATCAGGTTAGATATAACTGCTTCAAATCACACTGTACAAATCCCTAAGAGAACCAATAGTGTGACTGTGTTGATGCTTTAATGCTAGCCTACATTCCAATTAAGGATACTACTTAATGACGTCAAATGTCAATGATTAGCTTGGATATAACTGTTTTTAATAACACCACCAAAATCCCTATAGGGGAACCAACATAGTTATACAGTGTGGTTATAATTATGCTTCTCCTTCACAGTAACAAGACTCAAAGGTTCCTGAAAGAGAGAGAGAGAGAGAGAGAGGGTGTTTTGACAGAAGGTCACGGAAGGGTCACAGCGCTGAGTGAAAGGTCTTATGGGAGAGATGGAGTGAAAGAGGAATGAAAGAGACGCTCATAAAGGGAGAGGGAACAAAAGCAGGTTCAGCTCACCTGAGACAGACGTCATCTGCAATGTAGCGAACAAGTGTTGCTGTACACGTTAATCAGTGAGGGAACTTAGAGGCTGTTTCGGAAGGCACTCGAAGGGAGGTGTTCCTCTCGTAGAAATTACTAAAGGAATTATTTGTACAATAAATTATATACAAACGCCTTTAATCTCAATAGCATTGCTCAAACTCAACTGAAATCTCTAATGGTCACTTACAACAGTGATTATAATATTATTTTACTGTTGGTTGTGCATGTATGGAATGTAACGCAATGCATTTCAATATATAACCTTTTTGAATGAAGAACAAAACACCAACTGAATGACTTGTTTATGTTAAATCAGCAAGGCGGATTACAGTAGTGTTACAGGAGTGTAATTACAGTAACATACTAGTAAGTATGGTGGATAACACTAGTGTTCTTGGTTTCAGCATGCACACTAAGAACAGACATTCTGGATGAGAAAGTTGAGCTATACACAACCAATAAGTCAAGCAAGCACTGACTGTGAATGAACTGCATCTTCATAAAACGTTCACAAACAATCTCCTGCTCGGCTCCTCCATATCTTCTCAATTGGTACCTTGCCAGAATCTAATAACCACATTGCGATCAATAAATAAATCCCAAAAGTCTGATCAAGTGCAATCCCGGGATTTGGGGCTAATTTGACGTTTGCTTACAACAGCACTAACTTCATACGCCCATTTAATATTGTCACAAGTGTAGAGAGCAGTAGGCAGGAGGCAGTCGCAGGTTCAGAACTGCTGAATTTCTTAAGGCACCGTAGTTTAATGCGGGACGAAACCCAAAGTGCAAAGTACTCAGGAAATAGCAGGAGAGATTCCTCTCAGGAAAACAAGTAACATTTACAACGACCGACAAAGACATATGGCAGAGGGAGTATATAATGTATACACTGATAGAGTGGGGATTTGTAATGATGACGAGACAAGTCCGGGGTTGATGAGTGAAGGGCGTTTGCCAGCAGTAAGGCCGGCGACGCCGAACGCCTGAGCTGGACAGGAGGGGGAGCCAAAGTGAAGGCTGGTGTTACAAATATGCTTCAATATTACGATCCTCAGGTCTATATGATAATAACAAAGGTTTATTTTGTGTTCACATTAGTATCGACAGAGAATGACTATGTGGTTATCGTGTTTCCACAGCCTTCTAAGCCTCATAGGGACCCCTTGTCTCTATAGAGAACCAATTAAATGTAATCCATTTAAAATACATTTTTAGTCTGGCAAAAACTCGAGTTATAATGTTCCATACCTTACCCTAAAATGTATTGCAGTAGATTTATGGTAAAAATAACATAAACATAATGTAAATTGCCGATCATATTTAGAAAATAACAAACTGTGTATAAAAAGTGTATTATGTGAACTGTAAGTCTTAAATTGTTAATTGCTAGCTTTCCACACACTTGGGACACGTCTCCCTTACAATCTTGGATGCTTTTAATCTCAATGGCATCAGTCATCCTATTATACCAATGAGGACTATGTTGCTGAAAGTTCAACACTAATAGCAGTTCACACCGTATGTGAACTGTTCACACCGTATGCCAGTCACATAATATGTTGTGTGTCTCCCCACCGGAGACCACGGTTCAATCCCCTCGGCTACCCTTCCCACTTTATCTCCCCTCCTACACTTCTATCCTCTCTCAATACAGTATAGAAATACAAGAGGGGAGCATTCCCATCTTACGCACACTATAGCGCCAGGCTAACACATTGAACGTCCTCTCCTCTGCCACTCGGCAGTACAGCAGTGCGTTAGACTGGAGAGCTTTATACGGCCGAGGGATTGACCAGTGATCGGCCCTGCTGAAGAGCTGAAGTGGAAAGACTGCAGACTGACAGCACAGTTGGTGCCGGCTCTGACCCCCCCCCACCCCATTTACTCCCAGCAGCCACTGAGATCAATAGAGAGAGACAGAGATGGTTGGGGATGAGAGAGGGAGGATGAGAGAGGGGCAGACAGAGGGGGAGGAGAGAGGTGTGTGTACGTGCGGAGAGAGAGAGAGAGACAGAGCTCAGGGGAGAAAGGGCGGAGTAAAGAGAGAGAGAGAGAGAGAGAGAGAGATATAGAGAGAGAGAGAAAAGAAGGCCATTACATCTAAGACTTTCTGATGAAATGTTTCTCTAATAAATACAACCAGAGCATGCAGACTGATCCCTTCACCTTCCCCATCATGATCAACTCATGCTTCAATTACCAAAGACAAGATTCAAAGTGAGTCATAATGAACTTCATCATCATCACAGACGTCATATTCAGAATATCAACAAAGGAAAGTGATAATCAGTTCAAGATGGAGCCCCTCAGTTTCCTCATCCTCTTATGTATTCTCAGGAACTGTAGAGCGCGCTCTGTCAATAAGTCCTCTCCGCACAGGTCCTGTCATCGCAGCCCACTTCCTGCTGTTGTTGCCAGGTAACGACCCAACAGCGAATCAGAGGGCTGTAATTTCACATAGGAAGCTCCCAGACCGCTCAAGTCATTTAGTGCCAGACTGGAACTGTTCCCATATGCACACTTAAAGGTGAATTCTGCATTTTCTACAATAACAAAGCGTCACCACTGAGGGACGGGGCAGGAGAAATGTAAGAACTCTCTAATTCATACACAAAGCTATGGACACAAGGACTGACCATCCATGAGATCACAAGTATACTTTGAACCATGTTTTGAAGCTTTACAATTGCATTGTTTACAAACAGCGCAGTTAAACAGGCTTACATTTTGGGTTCTGATGCGGTATGAATGTTTAACTAAGACCATGAGACATGTGTAAGTTATATTCCTCAGGAATCAATGGGTATTTATCCAAAAGTTGATGTATCAATCACAGATACATACGCATGTTACCGTATTTTGGAACACAAGGGGTCCTTTCCCTATTTGGCTTGTTTCCGAGGCAACGATGCGATGAGTAAATAAGTGAATCAATACAGTCTAGAATCTATAGATCTACATCTCTGATGGCCTCTGTTGCTATGGTTTTCAACAGGGTGTCCACATTTTTGTTCCAGACTAGCACTATACACTCCTGACATACCTGATTCATAAAGTCAGGGGCTTGATAATTAGTTGAATCAGAAGTGTTGGCGCTGGACTATAACAAAAAATGGCCCTATTTGAGATTTGAATGTCAGTGTTCCAGAATGGATGAGGCTGAAACCTCTTGCCTATAGAATCTTGGTGATTGCAGCTCGAAGACAGGGCAAAGCTAAGGTGTGAGAAATAGAGAAAGACATCCAGAACGGTTGGTAGACAAACAAACCCCTCAAATGTCATAATTTTGTGTATATTCAACAGAAATAACATTATTCATATATTAGTCAGTGTGAAAGGGGATGTGAAAGTACCACAGAAAAGGATGAAACCTCCGAAAACGGTATAAATGTCAAACTAGGACAAACCACAAAGCAGAAATGAGAGTTATGTGTAGGTACAAAACTATTTAAAACTACTTGGATTCAGATACATTCATAGCCATGCTGATTTTGTAATAAATTGTGGAATTTGATCTTTCTCTTTGTCTTAAAGGGATAAAGTGCTATTTTAGGGACTGAGGGGGAAAAACCGATACACAAAGAATGGACCAAAAACAGAAATGAGAATAGACAGGGAAATGGTAGACTGTTGTAATGGAACAGTTTCACTTGTTTACATAATTCATTTGAGGTTCTCTATTCACTTATTCTCGCTGTTCACCCTGAAAAGATTGGGGGTTCGATACCCAGTTGAGTCACTCCAAAGACTCTAAAAATGGGACCAGATGCACAGTGGTGTAAATTACATAAGTAAAAATACTTTAAAGTACTACTTAAGTAGTTTTTTGAGGTATCTGTACTTTACTATTTATATTTTTGACAACATTTACTTTTACTTCACTAAATTCCTAAATAAAACAATGTCCTTTTTACTTCATACATTGTCCCCGACACCCAAAAGTAAATTTTGAATGGTCTAATTCACACACTTATCAAGAGAACGTCCCTGGTCCTCCCTACTGCCTCTGATCTGACAGACTCACAAAGCACACTTGCTACGCTTGTAAATGATGTCTGAGTGTTGGAGTTTGACCATGGCTATCCCTAACTTAAAATAACTAGAAAATAGTGCTGTCTGGTTTGTTTAGTATAAAGAAATGTACATTTTTGGCAACCTACTTATTTTATTCAATTTACACAGATTTTCCAATGAGGAACCTATTACTTGATCACTTTCGCCATCTCCTGGACAAAAGTTAGTATGTTTAAAAATGGTCTGGTTAGTGAGCTTTGCAGTTATGACAAGGCTGACTGACTAAGTCATTAACATACGTTAATAAAATATGTTTAAAACGGCGGTCTGCATGTTGCACATTTTTTGTTAATTTTTAGAATGAAAAATATAGCCATTACATTTTGGGTTTAGTTGAACTAAGGTCATGTGGCATTTACATGTTATATTCTTCAAGAATCAATATATAATTAATTTAAAAGTAAAAAAAAAAAAAAATGCACCAATCGCAGACTGTAGCTTTAATTTACATATAGATATTGTTTCACAAGACAAAAAGCTAGGCTAGTGGGGATGGTCTATGTGGAAGTGGCTGACTAGACAACTTCTCCATTTCCCCAAGACTGGGTATAGAAAGTGGCGCACGGTTTCCCTAGGCTAGTGTTTCACTATAGGCTTACTTCAAGTGTACTAACAGTAAGCAAAGAAAATATGTCCACCTATGACTGATAATTGCATGTCTATTAAAGTACATTAGCATAACCTACACAGAACCGAATATGAACCATAACCTTTAAAGGGTGATGCCTTTAAAAGGTTTGCGCAGTTGTTTGTGTCATCTTTACAAGGCAATCCCTTCAACAATAATAGTGACCGCCAAAGATCGAAATATACCCACAGATGTCTCCTTGCCAGTTTCGTTTTTGAAGAACTGTAAAATAGTCTGGGAGCGAGCACGTAGCCTGACGGAACAACTCATGGCATTAGATATGCGGCTCCGTGTCATTTCACTTCCACAACACACTGCAACCGGATGCGCGGAACCTGGCCACGTCTCGCAGCTTTCTATGCTTCCTCTGATTTACTGTATAGAACTCCGAAACTTTTACTAACATAATGACTGACGAGCAACACTCTCCTTCTCAACACACGACATCTGGTATGTTCCTTTTCTTCTGTCGAGTGTTAGAATCGAAATATAGGGTTCTGTAGTCAATGTGAAGCTTATTTTGTTCTGCAAGAGTTTTGTAGCGGGTGCCAGTTTAACTGTTTGAGATCGTAGTTATATTGTGTGCAAGGTGACATGGTGACACAATGGCTCTGATAGTGCAACTGTATATTATATGGGAGGAGCTGTTTGTTTCTCTCTCTCGCTGATGACTCATGATAAATCACCATATAAAAGACATCGCCAAACCTGTTCACAAGTATGCATTGCCAAATAACTGAACACTTATTATAGCTCTGCTTGCTTACTATATACCTATTCATTTCTTTTGTAGTTTAAGAAAAGCTGTTAAAATCATCTGAAGCAATGAATTGGCCAGATATAATCCTCATCCTATTGGCTGTCAAACTGGGTGACCTCATTCCTGGCCCGACCCTATGCACCGCCTCTCAAAAGCATCAGAAATCTGGCTGCCAGGTGCGAAACGGCCGGGCCGACTGCAGACACCTCAGCCTCAAGGAGATCCCTCCCAACCTGCCCTGGAATATCACTGGCCTAGATGTCTCCCACAACAGGCTAGTGGAACTACCCCCAGCATCGCTGGCCCCTTACCCAGGGCTCGTGCAGCTGGAAGTGGGCTTCAACAGCCTTACCAAGCTGGAGGACAGCCTGTGTAAGACCCTGGGCCTGCTGAGGACCCTGAACGTGCAGCACAACGAGGTATATCGGCTGACGGAGAAGGAGCTGAGAAACTGCACCAATCTGACAGAGCTTAACCTGGCTGGCAACCGGCTGAAGCTACAGGGAGAGCCCTTCGCTGCCCTACAGGTAAGGATCTGCCCGGTGTCGTGGTGCTGACGATGATGGCAGGGGTTGTGGATGTGTTGATAATGAGGATATATAGTGCTAGATGATGACGACGATGATACAGATGAGCGAGGGTGATACTCAACTCTTCAGGACAATATTTTCTGACCGTTTTCGTTTCTTTCATTTACCACCCAGTGAATTGGATTTGGGTTCTTCTATTTCAAGCTTAAACCATAGACAAAGTATGATTGAATGCAGTTGTCTCAGTTCCATTTTCTCTTAAACCCTCCATGAATATCTTTACATTTATTTCACCAGAGTCTGACACTGCTGGACGTGTCCAGAAATGGCCTGAAGACAGCCAAGTTGGGCACCCGCCTTCAGCTTCCAAGCCTGGTGACTCTCATCTTGTCTGGCAACACCATATCAACCTTCAAAAAGGATGACTTTTTATTTCTAAGTAATTCCTCATCCCTACGAGTCCTCGACCTGTCGAATCTAACATCTCTACAAACGGTACAGAAGATTCTGCGAAATGGGAAATTCAATTATGTTAATGCTTTCAGCTGCTGACACTAGGAATAAGAACCATTGCTCAACCAATCACACCTGGGTTTCATTTACCTGTCATGTTCCACTTTTCACCTTGTTTATGTTGTCAAGATCACTTCAGTGTTTCCTCTATCTTATTTTCTAGGCGTATTGCAAAGCCACCAAATTAACACCCAGGGCGTTTTGAACCAACAGTTTCGTATGAAACCAATTGATGCCGAATGAGGCAAAAGAGGAACAGAGCAAGGCAGGATCCCAACCTATACAATGGTAGTGAAAACTGGATCACTCCGCCTAATGTGACATCACACTAGACAGACGTCAATTCAATGTTTATTCCACGTTGGTTCAACGTAATTTAGTTGAAATTACATGGAAACAACATTGATTCAACCAGTGTGTGCTATAAATAAGTAGGAAGTAGTAAGTTCAAGGTCTTTTGACAACTTATCTACAATCTATGGCAGCTTCTTGTGCAGCATCTTGTGCAGCATCTTGTGCAGCATCTAATCAGTGTTTTTTGTTTGTTCATTGCAGTTTGAGCCTGGTTGCCTGAAGCCCATTGCAGGCTTAAATGAGTTAGTCATGAAGGGGAGCAAACTTAGCACTCTGCTCATGTCTAAACTTTGCACAGAGCTCTCTGGGACCGCGATCCGTAGCCTCTCTTTCCAGAAGACACAGCTAGTCACACTAGCCAACACCACCTTCAAAGGCCTGGGGAAGACCCACCTCACTTCTTTGGATCTATCCCACAACAGCATAGCTAAGATCGGGGACGGTTCCTTCCAGTGGCTGCCCATGCTGGAAGTTCTTTCTCTGGAGCAGAACAACCTCAAGCACCTGACTATGGACACTTTCCACGGGCTGGGGAATCTGACACGGCTCAACCTGAATACTGCGCTGGTGAAGAGTCACACTTCTTCTTACCCTATTATCGACGACTTCTCCTTCCAGCCACTACGGGCACTGGAGAGCCTGAGCATGGAGAATACTGCCTTTCGAAACATCTCGCCGCTCACCTTTGCGGGTTTGATGAGTCTCCGCCAACTCCACCTGGGTGGGACCAGCTGCATGGCACTCAAAATCATCACCAACCAGACCTTTGTGTCGCTTGCAAATTCACCGCTTCTTACGCTAAAGCTCACACAGACAGCAATCTCCCGTCTAGACCCTGGAGCCTTCTCCAGCTTGGGCAATCTCACCAAGCTTCTTCTGGGCAACAACTCCATCTCCCAGACCCTGACGGGGCAAGAGTTCCAGGGTTTAGGCCAGCTACAGGAGATCTACCTCTCTAACGGCAACCAGAAGATCACCCTCACCCCGATGTCCTTCATCCACGTGCCCACTCTCAGGACTCTGATGCTGGGGAGAGCTCTGTCCGGCACCCTGGATCTGAATCCCTCTCCGTTCAAGTCTCTGTCCAACCTCACCATCCTGGACCTCAGTAACAACAACATCGCCAACATCAACATTGGTCTTCTGGATGGACTAGATAATCTGAAGGTGCTGAAGCTTCAGCACAACAACTTGGCCCGGTTGTGGAAGAGTGCCAACCCAGGAGGGCGGGTGCTGTTTCTTAGGGAGCTCCGCAGCCTAGTTGCCCTGGAGATGGACTTCAACGGTCTGGATGAGATCCCTGAGGAGGCCTTTCATGGACTGGCCAACCTCCAAGAGCTCAGCCTCAGTGGGAACGTCCTAAACCAACTCAAGGACTCCATCTTCGACGACTTGGGGTCGCTACGGGTACTTCGGCTCCAGAAGAACCTAATCACGTCGGTGAGGAAGGAGGTGTTCGGGCCGGCTCTGGCCAACCTCAGCCAGCTGGTCATGGAGAAGAACCCGTTCGACTGCACCTGCGAGAGCATCCTGTGGTTTGTGGCGTGGCTGAACGGAACAAACGCCAGTGTGCCGGGCCTCAGGGACGAGTATGTGTGCAACACGCCGCAAGCCTACTACAACCGCTCGGTCATGGAGTTTGACACGCTCTCCTGCAAGGACATGACTCCATTCCAGGCGCTCTACGTGCTGACCAGCACTGCGGTCCTGACCTTAATGGTGACCTCACTCCTAGTGCGCTTCCAGGGTTGGAGGATTCAGTTCTATTGGAACGTTCTTATCAACCGTACGCTAGGATTGAGCGATGCCATTTCCAAGGAGGGGAGAGAGTTTGACTATGACGCGTACATCATTCATGCTGCAAAGGATAAAACCTGGGTGGAACAAAGCTTGCTCCCCCTAGAGGACGAACAGGGGTATACTTTTTATCTGCAGGATCGAGATGCAGTGCCAGGTGACTCGCGACTGGAGTCCATTGTAGAGAATATGAAAAAGTCCAGGAAAATACTATTTGTGGTCACCGAAACTCTTCTTGAAGACTCCATGTGTCGGCAGTAAGTAAAATGAACATTGTAATGTTTATTGTAACATTCACGTCACGTAAGCTTTGGCAGCGCATGTGTGGTTACTGGTCAGGGAAAATAGAACATCGATAAGGACAGTCGTGTGAAAATCAGCAGGAGTTTTTATTTATGTAAGTACAGCGTCTGCTTAATGACAAATGTAAAATACAATAATTCTGAACTCATGATCCTATTTTTTGCTATGGACCAATAATGCTCAAAGAATGTCTAAGTGAAGAGTGTAGATTTTAAATGATCCCCACAGCACTGATCCAAGGCCAGTGTTTCTGTCTAAACCCTCTAAACCCCAAGTGTTGAGGTCATAGGCTCAATCTGTGTTCTGGACAGCAGCTCTAACAGTACAGTATAAACCAGTGTTGCCATTCATTGTTTTTTCTTTTAAAACCTTTATTGTATTATTTTATTCTAGCACTGATCATGTTGTTGCACCCTTTTGATTGATTTGATTGCACATCTCTCTGGATAAAAGTGTCAATTAGATAGATAGATAGATAGATAGGTAGGTACTTTATTGATAGATAGATAGATAGATAGATAGATAGATAGATAGATAGATAGATAGATAGATAGATAGATAGATAGATAGATAGATAGATAGGTACTTTATTGATCCCCCGGGGGGGAAATTTCATTGTCAAGCAGCTACAACAAAAACACAGGGCAGGTGCAAAATGCCACTGGAGTGCAAAAAAAAGCTATAAAAAGACATTGCATAGTATGAGTGGTTGGCTGAATATGTACACTATACATTGGTGGATGTTGGATGGTTAACTATACTATACAGGTCGATGGCAGAGAAATACGTCAGTAGCTAAAAATGCGTATGATATGAGCGAGGGTAATAATAGCTTACTTAATAGACAGACTGGGTAAATTAACAGGTAAGTGAAAATTTTGCATGGTTAAATTAGCTGTACAGTTAGGTATACAGTTATATTTACAGATAAGTGAATACTTGCATGTTTACACAAACTGTACAGGTAAATGACAGGAAGAGATACTTTAATAGCTAAAAGTGTGTATGATATCATTTGGGGTAATAATAGTAATTCCCTTAAAATACAGTCCTTAGTGCGCAGGGTTTAATTACAGACAACTGCACTTATTGCACATTCAATATACTAAAAGCAATGAGAAAAGGTGCAACTGGCAGGATACTAATATGCATTCCTGAGTGAATGCCTACGTCCAATAATTACTTACAATATTGCATGTGATATAATATAACAACTGTACATGAGTATGTATATACAGACCTGTATGAATAAATAGGTCCTGAGTGGATGAGTGCTGACGGACCAGAGTTACTCACGGATGGATGCATAATTGTTAAACTAGGTCCTAGCACCCCAACAGTTCCAGATCTATGTTGCCGACGGCACGGCACCCCGGCTAAAAATGCGTATGATATGAGCGAGGGTAATAATAGTTTACTTAATAGACAGACTGGGTAAATGAACAGGTAAGTGAACATTTTGCATGGTTAAATTAGCTGTACAGTTAGGTATACAGTTATATTTACAGATAAGTGAATACTTGCGTGGTTACATGTCTATGATTTGAGATCTGAAATGTAACTCCTGTGATGCCTCCCTTCCTCTCTCTTAAAACACCTCACCTCCCCTCATTCTCCTCCCACTTTCTCCCCCCAGGTTCGTGGCCCATCACGCCCTGCACCAGGTGATCGAGGACAGCCGTGACTCGGTGGTGCTGGTCTTCCTGCAGGACGTGCAGGACTACAGGTTGTCCCGCTGTCTGCTCCTGCGCAGGGGCATGCTGCGCCCGCATTGCCTCCTCAACTGGCCCTTGCAGAGGGAGAGGGTGCCCGCCTTCCACCAGAGGCTCCGCATCGCCCTGGGCACCACCAACCGAGTGTACTAACTCTCTCCATGGCATGATACTTAGAAGTGTACTGAAAAAAGTCAAATCAAACGTATTGGTCACGTACACACATTTTACAGATGTTATCACAGGTGCGGCGAAATGCTTATGTTTCTAGGCTCCAACCGTGCAGTAATACCAATAACAATAAAAAAACGAAACAATCAAATCCCCAAAATGTAAAGAAAGAAATCAGGAAATGTCAGAATCCGGAATATGAATATATACTGTATAACCTGCTGCACTGGTTTCAACTGCTCTGCCTGCGGCTATGGAACCCTGACCTGTTCACTGGACGTGTCACCTTGTCCCAGACCTGCTGTTTTCAACTCCCTCTCTCTACCGCACCTGCCATTTCAACATCTAAATGCCCGCCTATGAAAAGCCAAGTGACATTTACTCCTGATGTACTTAGCTGTTGCAACCTCTACAACCACTATGATTATTATTTAACCCTGCTGGTCATCTATGAACGTTTGGAGATCTTGGAGAAAGATCTGGCCTTAATGGCCATGTACTGTTCAAATCAGAAAAGGACTGGCCACCCCTCAGAGACTGGTTCCTCTCTAGGTTTCTTCCTAGGTTCCTGCCTTTCTAGGGAGTTTTTCCTAGCCACCGTGCTTCTGCATTGCTTGCTGTTTGGGGTTTTAGGCTGGGTTTCTGTATAATCACTTTGTGACATTGGCTGATGTTAAAAGGGCTTTATAAGTAACTTTGATTGATTTGATGGTATGTGTATAGACATTGTGGACAGTATATAAATAGTAAAGGTTTGTACAGCAGTAGTTATATAGGATGAGCCTTGACTAGAATACAGTATATACATATGAATTGGGTAAAACATGTAAACATTATTAAAGTGACCAGTGTTCAATGACTATGTACATAGAGCAGCAGTCTCTAAGGTGCAGGGTAGAATACCAGGTGGTAGTATAATGACTCTATGTACATAGAGCAGCAGTCTCTAAGGTGCAGGGTAGAGTATCAGGTGGTAGTATAATGACTCTATGTACATAGAGCAGCAGTCTCTAAGGTGCAGGGTAGAGTACCAGGTGGTAGTATAATGACTCTATGTACATAGAGCAGCAGTCTCTAAGGTGCAGGGTAGAGTACCAGGTGGTAGTATAATGACTCTATGTACATAGAGCAGCAGTCTCTAAGGTGCAGGGTAGAGTACCAGGTGGTAGTATAATGACTATGTACATAGAGCAGCAGTCTCTAAGGTGCAGGGTAGAATACCAGGTGGTAGTATAATGACTCTATGTACATAGAGCAGCAGTCTCTAAGGTGCAGGGTAGAGTACCAGGTGGTAGTATAATGACTATGTACATAGAGCAGCAGTCTCTAAGGTGCAGGGTAGAATACCAGGTGGTAGTATAATGACTCTATGTACATAGAGCAGCAGTCTCTAAGGTGCAGGGTAGAGTACCAGGTGGTAGTATAATGACTATGTACATAGAGCAGCAGTCTCTAAGGTGCAGGGTAGAATACCAGGTGGTAGCCGGCTGGTAACAGTGACTAAGGTTCAGGGCAGGTTACTGGGTGGAGGCCTGCTAGTGTTGACTGTTTAACAGTTGGATGGCCTGGAGATTGAAGCTGTTTTTCAGTCTCTCCATCCCAGCTTTGATGCACCTGTACTGCCTCAGTCTTCCTAGATGGTAGCGGGGTGAACCGGCCGTTGCTCGGGTGGCTGAAGTCCTCGAGGATCTTCTTGGCCTTCCTGTGACACCGGGTGCTGTAGATGTCCCGGGGGACAGGCAGTGCGCCCTCCAGGACATCTGAACGCACTACCCTCTGGAGAGCCCTGAGGTTGCGGGCGGTATAATTAGGTTTACTTAATACTTGGCTATAGTTCTTAAACTATGTCAGTGGGTGTAAGGGTGTGGAAAGTGTGCAAAACTGTTGCTCTCTTTGTATGGTTCAGAGTAAAGTTAATCTTGTGCACTTCTGTAGATTTCGTTCAGTGGCTAAGATTTTAAGGAAGTGTACTTGAAAGGGCAATACTGTAGGTTTCATACAGTGGTCGAGGATACAAGGAAGTGTACACTAGAAAATGTGCAATATTTAACCACTGAACGACAAAGTGGACTTAATGGGCAAAGTGACACAGTTTCAGTAGCTGAGTGCAAAAAGTGAAGCCTAAATATCTTTTATATATTTTTGCAGTGTGTATTTGGAAATAAGCCGTAGACGTAGCACTCATTTGTACAGGTGACATTTGACTAAATGGACGCAGCATGTTTTCACATTATACTGTATATAGCGTCTCTTGTGCCACACTGTTTCATGGAATTGTATGTTTGTTGTAACTAGCCAGGGCCGGCCCTCCCATTAGGCAAGATTATGCGATCGCCTATGGCGGCACTTGAATTTGGGGCGGCATTTTGATCGGCTTCCGCCCTCCGGCGCCCCTGATGGGCTACTACACCGCCGGCGGCGCCCCAGCCACCAGCCGCCAGCTCATAGCGTTGCTGCGGTTCCCACCACACTTCACATGATAATACCCCATTTGTATATGCTTGGGGACACACATGCAATTTTGGGGGTGATTTTTAACTATGTTAATTATGTATTTTTTAGGATCTCTTTCAGCCCACCAAGGGCTAGTCTTGCAAGAGACCTTTACGTATGTCAAAAATGTTTGGAAATAGTACAGAGCAGAGGTTTTCAACTCTTACACCATGAGATCCGGAGCCTGATGGTTTCCTGTCCTACCTGATACTTTTATTGCACACATCGTGAGACCCATATGTTACACATCTCTCTCTCTCTCTCTCTCTCTCTCTCTCTCTCTCTCTCTACCCCCCCCCCCCACCCCGGTTCTGCATTCTTCACAGCTAACAAGTTTTAGTCATAAACACTAAAATCAACAGCTGCTGTTGAATGTATCAACAGCAGTTCACACTGCAACAAAGCGGTCAATCTGTCACTGTTTTGATAAAAAGCTGATGGGCCTGGAGAAATGTAACCACTCTCGTCTTTATAGACATAACTATGGATTCAAGGACTGACCATCCATGATATAAAAATGATCGTTTAAACCATGTTTTGGGTTATAACTGGCTGTGAATAGAACGTTGCTGTGTTATGAAAGGGAGTTATCATCTGTGTGTGCATGAAACAAGTGTGTGTGTGTGTGTGTGTGTGTGTGTGTGTGTGTGTGTGTGTGTGTGTGTGTGTGTGTGTGTGTGTGTGTCAATACAAAATATTATCCCTTATGTAACATCCACATTTACCTCTTACCCCCTCCCTATTGGTTAATCATTCATCATAACTAGCAGACGGAATAACAGGGAAAAGTGGGGAACAGGTCGGTATTAAAGTCCACCTGATAAGAGGTGAAGCCAGCAGGTCTCAGACATCCAGTTGGTGGTTGTTTAGGCCACTTACTATCCGGAGATGGCGATAGTTTTGGGGGCTTACACGTTGGGGCTGCTGGGGGTGAGCCTTTTCGTTTCAATGCTGACCTACGCCACCTACCAGCTTCTCAGCAGTTATCTGTATAAATGGAGGGAGATGAAGCCCATACCGGAGATTGAAGGCACATACCCCTTCATAGGGAACGCTCTGCAGTTCAAAGCCAACGGCGGAGGTGAGAGAGGAGAGGTTATGAGGAGAGAAAAAGGAGAGGAGAAGGGTATTTTGAAGAGGGGATGCTTTTATCAGTTTAACATTTGGGTTCTAACCATGATGACGTAAATTATGCCAGCCTTTCCATAACTTAATTTAAGAAAAACTTTTTTAACATTTTAAAGAAAGAAAATAAATCCATTGATTCAAAAGATTTGAGAATAAAATGTCCCATTTGAATGGTGAATCACGTTAATCTGTTTGTTCGAAATGTCCTAGAAATGAGACTGTTGTCATTAACACAATATGTTGTCTGCTTTGTTGCTGCACTGAGATTAGTGTAAATTTGACATAGTCTTCACAATCCATGTGCCGCATCACAACAAAAATAATCACACTACACATTAGCAACTTCTTCTGTGGTTTATCTACTTTCGTTCCTTATACCGCACGGCAAAGCAATGCACAAGTTGGAAAAACTCCAACACATGCAACACTGCACGGCAACCGTTGTGCATGGAGGCTTTAAGCCTCCTTCACATTGCATCTGAGCAATGCATTGCGTTGCACCGGATGTAATTCATTTCAATGGGGACCGCCTGCAATGGAGTGGTATCACAGAGGCAAGAGAGTGGTATCTCAGCGCCCCCTTGTGGTTGATGGCTCTGTTTGCGAAACGGATTCCGCATAAATTTTTTTTGTTTTTTTACTTTGCGTTGTCTTTAGTGCAGCCAGAGTCCGTCAATAGAACAGGAAATTACCAAACCACAGATTATGAAAATATGTGTTTTTTGGTGATGGCTTTATGGTAGAGCTAGCAACTAAACAATTACTCATTCCTATAAGTGAGTACTATTTAATAGTAATGTTAAATTATACACAGTGGCTGTTAAGCCAATTATATTACATGAGTGTTGCCACCTTTTTAAGTTTATTGCGATGGTAATGACGTTTGTTTTGATGATAATTATTAGGTGGAGGTTGCTAGCTACAGTATCATCAACCTAGCCATGCTTTTAGCTAGCTAGCTAGCTCTGTACGCTAGCTTAACTTACTTGAAGTTAGAGAAACAAGTTTTATTACCACCTGAAACAATATGTTTATCTTGTCTTGAATGAAAAGGTCTTATTTTGCAATCTCCCCAAATAAATGCGATCACTGATGAGAGACTAGCCTATGCTCTCCATCCAGTAGCGGAACATGATCGCGTGATAATGGAGTAATGAAATACGTGTACGAGGCATTAGACCTTGTGATTGTGAAATACTTTAGAGGGCCCCACTAAAGTTGTTTTTCTTCTATAACTTCATAAAGAGGAAGCATCAATCTATTCTAGATAATTATAAATGTCCAGGGCAGCATTGTAAATGACATCTATATCGTTTCTATCCAAGTGAAACCCCACAAATTTATTCAATATTTGTCAGTACGTGTGCGTGTATGTTTGCGCATGTTTCTGTGTGTGCATGACAATAATATTATCCCTTAATAAACGTCCATGTTTACCTCATCCCCCTTCGCTATTGGTTAATCATTCATCATAACTAGCGGCCCGGAATGACAGGGAAAAGTGGGGAACAGGTCGGGATTAAAGTCCACCTGACATTAGGTGAAGCCAGCAGGTCTCAGACATCCAGTTGGAGGTTGTTTAGGCCACGTACCTCCCAGAGATGGTGATAGTTTTGGGGGCTTACACGTTGGGGCTGCTGGGGTTGAGCCTCTTTGTTGCAATGCTGACCTACGCCACCTACCAGCTTCTCAGCTGTTACCTGTAGAAATGGAGAGAGACAAAGCCCATACCGGAGATTGAAGACAGATAGCCCTCATAGGGAACACACTGCAGTTCAAAGCCAACACTGGAAGTGAGAGAGGAGAGGAGAGGAGAGGAGAGGAGAGGAGAGGAGAGGAGAGGAGAGGAGAGGAGAGGAGAGGAGAGGAGAGGAGAGGAGAGGAGAGGAGAGGAGAGGAGATGTAGGAAGAGGAGAGGAGAGGAGATGTAGGAAGAGGAAAGGAGAGGAG
The DNA here is from genome assembly GCA_023634145.1 of Thymallus thymallus. Taxonomy (NCBI): domain Eukaryota; kingdom Metazoa; phylum Chordata; class Actinopteri; order Salmoniformes; family Salmonidae; genus Thymallus; species Thymallus thymallus. The sequence continues at coordinate 11,540,799 of CM042424.1, forward strand.
AGGAGATGTAGGAGGAGAGGAGAGGAGAGGAGAGGAGATGTAGGAAGAGAAAAGGAGAGGAGTGGAGATGTAGGAAGAGAAGAGAGGAGATGAGATGTAGGAAGAGAAGAGAGGAGATGAGATGTAGGAAGAGATGAGAGGAGATGAGATGTAGGAAGAGATGAGAGGAGATGAGATGTAGGAAGAGAGGAGAGGAGATGAGATGTAGGAAGAGAGGAGAGGAGATGAGATGTAGGAAGAGAGGATAGGAGATGAGATGTAGGAAGAGAGGATAGGAGATGAGATGTAGGAAGAGATGAGAGGAGATGAGATGTAGGAAGAGATGAGAGGAGATGAGATGTAGGAAGAGATGAGAGGAGATGAGATGTAGGAAGAGAGGAGATGAGATGAGATGTAGGAAGAGAGGAGAGGAGATGAGATGTAGGAAGAGATGAGAGGAGATGAGATGTAGGAAGAGAGGAGAGGAGTTGAGATGTAGGAAGAGATGAGAGGAGATGAGATGTAGGAAGAGATGAGAGGAGATGAGATGTAGGAAGAGAGGAGAGGAGAGGAGATGTAGGAAGAGGAAAGGAGAGGAGAGGAGATGTAGGAAGAGGAAAGAAGAGGAGAGGAGAGGAGATGTAGGAAGAGAAGAGAGGAGATGTAGGAAGAGGAAAGGAGAGGAGAGGAGATGAAGTCCTCGAGGATCTTCTTGGCCTTCCTGTGACACCGGGTGCTGTAGATGTCCTGGGGGACAGGCAGTGCGCCCTCCAGGACATCTGACCGCCCTACCCTCTGGAGAGCCCTGAGGTTGCGGACGGTATGATTAGGTTTACTTAATACTTGGCTATAGTTCTTAAACTATGTCAGTGGGTGTAAGCGTGTGGAAAGTGTGCAAAACTGTTGCTCTCTTTGTATGGTTCAGAGTAAAGTTAATCTTGTGCACTTCTGTAGATTTCATTCAGTGGCTAAGATTTTAAGGAAGTGTACTTGACAGGGCAATACTGTAGGTTTCATACAGTGGTCGAGGATACAAGGAAGTGTACACTAGAAAATGTGCAATATTTAACCACTGAACGACAAAGTGGACTTAATGGGCTAAGTGACACAGTTTCAGTAGCTGAGTGCAAAAAGTGAAGGCTAAATATCTTTTATATCTTTTTGCAGTGTGTATGTGGAAATGAGCCGTAGACGTAGCACTCATTTGTACAGGTGACATTTGACTAAATGGACGCAGCATGTTTTCACATTATACTGTATATAGCGTCTCTTGTGCCACACTGTTTCATGGAATTGTATGTTTGTTGTAACTAGCCAGGGCCGGCCCTCCCATTAGGCAAGATTATGCGATCGCCTATGGCGGCACTTGAATTTGGGGCGGCATTTTGATCGGCTTCCGCCCTCCGGCGCCCCTGATGGGCTACTACACCGCCGGCGGCGCCCCAGCCACCAGCCGCCAGCTCATAGCGTTGCTGCGGTTCCCACCACACTTCACATGATAATACCCCATTTGTATATGCTTGGGGACACACATGCAATTTTGGGGGTGATTTTTAACTATGTTAATTATGTATTTTTTAGGATCTCTTTCAGCCCACCAAGGGCTAGTCTTGCAAGAGACCTTTACGTATGTCAAAAATGTTTGGAAATAGTACAGAGCAGAGGTTTTCAACTCTTACACCACAAGATCCGGAGCCTGATGGTTTCCTGTCCTACCTGATACTTTTATTGCACACATCGTGAGACCCATATGTTACACATCTCTCCCTCTCTCTCTCTCTCTCTCTCTCTCTCTCTCTCTACCCCCCCCCCCCACCCCGGTTCTGCATTCTTCACAGCTAACAAGTTTTAGTCATAAACACTAAAATCAACAGCTGCTGTTGAATGTATCAACAGCAGTTCACACAGCAACAAAGCGGTCAATCTGTCACTGTTTTGGTAAAAAGCTGATGGGCCTGGAGAAATGTAACCACTCTCGTCTTTATAGACATAACTATGGATTCAAGGACTGACCATCCATGATATAAAAATGATAGTTTTAACCATGTTTTGGGTTATAACTGGCTGTGAATAGAACGTTGCTGTGTTATGATAGGGAGTTATCATCTGTGTGTGCATGAAACAAGTGTGTGTGTGTGTGTGTGTGTGTGTGTCAATACAAAATATTATCCCTTATGTAACATCCACATTTACCTCTTACCCCCTCCCTATTGGTTAATCATTCATCATAACTAGCAGACGGAATAACAGGGAAAAGTGGGGAACAGGTCGGTATTAAAGTACACCTGATAAGAGGTGAAGCCAGCAGGTCTCAGACATCCAGTTGGTGGTTGTTTAGGCCACTTACTACCCGGAGATGGCGATAGTTTTGGGGGCTTACACGTTGGGGCTGCTGGGGGTGAGCCTCTTCGTTTCAATGCTGACCTACGCCACCTACCAGCTTCTCAGCAGTTATCTGTATAAATGGAGGGAGATGAAGCCCATACCGGAGATTGAAGGCACATACCCCTTCATAGGGAACGCTCTGCAGTTCAAAGCCAACGCCGGAGGTGAGAGAAGAGGTTATGAGGAGAGAAAAAGGAGAGGAGAAGGGTATTTTGAAGAGGGGATGCTTTTATCAGTTTAACATTTGGGTTCTAACCATGATGACGTAAATTATGCCAGCCTTTCCATAACTTAATTTAAGAAAAACTTTTTTAACATTTTAAAGAAAGAAAATAAATCCATTGATTCTAAAGGTTTGAGAATAAAATGTCCCATTTGAATGGTGAATCACGTTAATCTGTTTGTTCGAAATGTCCTAGAAATGAGACTGTTGTCATTAACACAATATGTTGTCTGCTTTGTTGCTGCACTGAGATTCGTGTAAATTTGACATAGTCTTCACAACCCATGGGCAGCATCACAACCAAAATAATCACACTACACATTAGCAACTTCTTCTGTGGTTTATCTACTTTCGTTCCTGATACAGCACGGCAAAGCAATGCACAAGTTGGAAAATCTTAGGTGCAGGTTGCTAGCTACAGTATCATCAACCTAGCCATGCTTTTAGCTAGCTAGCTAGCTAGCTGCTCTGTACGCTAGCTTAACTTACTAGAAGTTAGAGAAACAAGTTTTATTACCACCTGAAACAATATGTTTATCTTGTCTTGAATGAAAAGGTCTTATTTTGCAATATCCCCAAATAAATGAGATCACTGATGAGAGACTAGCCTATGCTCTCCATCCAGTAGCGGAACATGATTGCGTGATAATGGAGTAATGAAATACGTCACAATGTGTACGAGGCATTAGACCTTGTGATTGTGAAATACTTTAGAGGGTCCCACTAAAGTTGTTTTTCTTCTATAACTTCATAAAGAGGAAGCATCAATCTATTCTAGATAATTATAAATGTCCAGGGCAGCATTGTAAATAACATCTAAATTGTTTCTATCCAAGTGAAACCCCACAAATTTATTCAATATTTGTCAGTACGTGTGCGTTTTTGTTTGCGCATGTTTCTGTGTGTGCATGACAATAATATTATCCCTTAATAAACGTCCATGTTTACCTCATCCCCCTTCGCTATTGGTTAATCATTCATCATAACTAGCGGCCCGGAATGACAGGGAAAAGTGGGGAACAGGTCGGGATTAAAGTCCACCTGACATTAGGTGAAGCCAGCAGGTCTCAGACATCCAGTTGGAGGTTGTTTAGGCCACGTACCTCCCAGAGATGGTGATCATTTTGGGGGCTTACACGTTGGGGCTGCTGGGGTTGAGCCTCTTTGTTGCAATGCTGACCTACGCCACCTACCAGCTTCTCAGCTGTTACCTGTAGAAATGGAGGGAGACAAAGCCCATACCGGAGATTGAAGACACATAGCCCTCATAGGGAACACACTGCAGTTCAAAGCCAACACTGGAAGTGAGAGAGGAGAGGAGAGGAGAGGAGAGGAGAGGAGAGGAGAGGAGAGGAGAGGAGAGGAGAGGAGAGGAGAGGAGAGGAGAGGATAGGATAGGAGAGGAGAGGAGAGGAGAGGAGAGGAGAGGAGAGGATAGGAGAGGAGAGGAGAGGAGAGGAGAGGAGAGGAGAGGAGAGGAGAGGAGAGGAGAGGAGAGGAGAGGAGAGGAGAGGAGATGTAGGAAGAGATGAGAGGAGATGAGATGTAGGAAGAGATGAGAGAGGAGATGTAGGAAGAGAGGAGAGGAGATGAGATGTAGGAAGAGAGGAGAGGAGAGGAGATGTAGGAAGAGAGGAGAGGAGAGGAGATGTAGGAAGAGAGGAGAGGAGATGCAGGAAGAGAAGAGCAGAGAAGGGAAGAGAGAGAAGAGGACAGTAGTGTAGGGAGGGGAGCTTTGAACACTCACTCACTCACTCTCTCTCTCTCTCTCTCTCTCTCTCTCTCTCACTCACTCACTCACTCACTCACTCACTCACTTACTCACTCATTGATCTCCTAATATACCCACACATGTAGTAATCAGATAGTGAGAAGCTTGAACTAGTGAATGCCTTCAGAGAGTTCTCCTTCTTTGGATTCAGATTTCTTCCGTCAAGTCATTGGCTACACAGAGAAGTTCAGGGACTCCCCGCTGTTGAAGATTTGGATCGGACCAGTACCCTTCCTCGTTCTGTTCCATGCAGAAACCATTGAGGTAGGCGTATTAATCAAAGAATTTACATGAATCAACTTGATGCATAACACTTTAAATATGCTGAAACATACAAGCTGGTGTCACACTTGTTTTGAAACTTCAACATTTCTGCCTACTGAACACTACATCTTTCACTCCGGAGATGGAAGTCTACTCTCCATAAATAAAGTAGTAATTACACCACATGCTGGTAACCTGACAATCAAGACATGGTTACTGCTTTCAAACCCCATTCTGACCTGCTGTTTTGGGTACAAGCGTGCCAAAGCAAACAGACTGTATTGAATACCAGAGGAAGAGTCTAGTGTTCCATAAACACATGATTTAGTAAAAGTACAAATAATTAACTTTGCTTTAACAATTTTGTTATGTAGTTAGAGATTTTACGTTTCTATATATTTGCTGTTAACTGCCTGTTGATGAAATGCCAATGACCACCGTTGCCTCTGAGAAAAATACATTCTAATCTATTGTATTCTATGCCATTGTCTATTTGATTCTATTTGATTCTATAGACTGTTCTGAACAACCCTGTTCATATGGACAAAGCCTTTGCTTACAAGTTCCTGCACCCTTGGCTTGGCACTGGTCTACTAACTAGGTGGGTGTCCCAAAACAGATCACATTCGAGAAAGACGCAAGATAGGAACATGGAATTCTTAAATAAGCCTTCGATAATTCTTGGGAAATTACTTCCTTTTTTCTTTGACAGATAGAAAAGCACATTCTGAGAAACGTCAATTCTTTCCAATCAACACATTCCCTCCATCTTTTCAAAACATGCTTTCCCATTCATCATTACTCATGATTGCATCCATTCTATAATCTCTCTCTCTCTCTCTCTCTTTCACACGCACTGGCTGCAGTCCAAACTCAAAGTAGACAGCCCTCGGCTCTAAACCCTCAGCCCTAAACTCACATCCGAGTATACCTTAAAGGTCCCTTGCCCAAGCGAGGGAGAGTGATGATCGGAGAGGCAACGTCCTTGGTGGAAATCTCGAAATTGAGCTTAAAAACAACCAACCTAAAGCTATTGATGTAGCTAGCAAGCTAACGTAGCTAGCTAGCCCTCCTGTTCGGTAGCCAGCTAGCTAGCCCTCCTGTTCGGTAGCTAGCTAGCCCTCCTGTTCAGTAGCTAGCTACAGTTACCCAGAGCTGGCTAGCAAGTTTTATAGTTTGCTCATTTATTCCAATACATTTCAGAATTCGAAAAAAATATGTGTATGAAGCTAACTACGTTGTATAGGCTCCTTGCTACAAGACTAACGCTTTGAACACACCGACTACGACGTTGCTTTTTGGTACACCAAAAGTACCTTTATTTCCAGTGGAACGCTGCGTTTGCCTTGCAGCATTGCGTTGCAGAGGCAGTTGCAGTGCGTTCTGTGTGCATACGTTGGATTTATCGAACGTATGCGTCAAACTTTATGCGTCAACGGGTTGACAGAAATGGTAGCAGAAGGTGAACGTTGAACTTTTGTTGCACCCATCTAGATGATGCCGTGTACTATTTTGTGCAATGACGCAGTCGGTGTGTTCGAAGCGTAAGCCAATTTGCCAGCTCTAAAATCAATGTCATCTATATATTTAGCATGCTAGCATCATCATTTTGTCTGACATGCCGAAAACGCACCCATGTTGATTCAATTTGACACTTTGCGGCCACCGGAGTATGACACATGACTACAGTTTGTATTGAATTGTGGGTCATATCAACCCCACAAGTGATCCAAGTTCTTCACTCGCTCCCTCAAGCTAAATCGAGGGCCGAGGGGGCAACGTTAGTGAATTGGACCTACATTTAAGATGGTTGGACCTCCATTTAAGATGGTTGGACCTCCATTTAAGCTGGACCTCCAATCAAACTGCATCCGGTTTCGACAGGGATTCCCCCAAGGGAAAGAGTTTGTTCTGCATCTCCCTCTGCTTCCCCTCCCTTTCTCTGTCACCCTCCTCCTCTTTCTCTCTCTGTACCTCTCAACCCTCTGTCTCGTTCTTCCTCTATTTCTCCCTCCCATCCTCGCTCCCGACCTCCCTCTCAGCACGGGGGACAAGTGGCGGCGGAGGAGGAAGTTGCTCACCCCCACCTTCCACTTCTCCATCCTGACGGACTTCCTGGAGGTGATGAATGAGCAGGCCGAGGAGCTGGTGGAGAAACTGGACAAGGAGGCAGGCAAGGGCCCCTTCAACTGCTTCAACCACGTCACCCTCTGTGCCCTCGACATCATCTGTGGTTGGTCTGGGTCTGGATGAGGGGTGGTTCTAGTGGGTCCAAAGGCTCCGTGGGTTAAAAATATTTCCCATTCTTGTGGCCATTTCAAGTCAACTACAACTCAAAATTGCAACCAATCTTGCAGTAAATATCTCTGTACA
>CM042424.1:11550293-11552793 GCA_023634145.1 Thymallus thymallus
CACAACATGGTAGCAGCACAAAACATGGTACAAAACATTATTGGTCTCAGACAAATGCACAAAGGGCAAGAAGGTAGAGATGACAATACATCACGCAAAGCAGCAACAACTGTCAGTAAGAGTGTCCATGATTGAGTCTTTGAATGAAGAGATTGAGATAAAACTGTCCAGTTTGAGTGTTTGTTGCAGCTCGTTCCAGTCACTAGCTGCAGCGAACTGAAAAGACGAGCGCTTTGGGGACCTTTAACAGAATGTGACTGGCAGAATGGGTGTTGTATGTGGAGGATGAGGGCTGCAGTAGGGGGGAGTGAGGCATAAGAGGGTTTAGAGTGCAGTGATGTGTCCTATAAGGAGCATTGGTGGCAAATCCGATGGCCGAATGGTAGAGAACATCTAGCCACTCGAGAACACCCTTACCTGCCGATCTATAAATTATGTCTCCTTAGTCTAGCATGGGTAGGATGGTCATTTGAATCAGGGTTAGTTTGGAGGTGTTCAGAACAAGGTTAAGGGTAGAGGAAGCTTGTTGGACACTATGAAAGCTTTGTTGTAGAGCATTTAACACAACATCCGGGGAGTGGCCAGCTGAGTATAAGACTGTATCATCTGCATATAAATGGATGAGAGATGATCCTGCTGCCTGAGCTATGTTGTTGATGTAAATTGAGAAGAGCGTGGGGCCTAGGATCGAGCCTTGGGGTACTCCCTTGGTGACAGGCAGTGGCTGAGACAGAAGATTTTCTGACTTTATACACTGCACTCTTTGAGAGAGGTAGTTAGCAAACCAGACCAAGTTTCAGGAGCTCCTTTAGTATCTCAGACTCAGTAACTGCCTCCAGTGAAAAACTTTGTAGCGGGGCAGGGGAAAAAGAGGGAGAAGCATCGTGGATAGTTGCATTAGAAGGGGTGGCAGATGAGTAAATGTTGGATGGGCAAGGAGTCAAATAGGAATCCTGACTTAATGAAGTGTTGATTAAAGAGCTCAGCCATGTGCTTCTTGTCAGTAACAACCACATCATCAACAATAAGGCAGCTGTGAGGAGGAGGGTTTATTAACCGTTTTCAGTCAGCCTGAGTAAGCGTGTGCCGTTTTTGTCCCCCCATTCATAGCTGTGTCCGATCACCACAGAACATTCATAATGGGGTGTAACATGCATTCTTGTACCCCCTTGCTCAGGTGTGTCCGACCGACCTATAAACACAGAGGATCTGAAGAAGCTGCGCTACCTGGAGTGTGTCATCAAAGAGTCCCTGCGCCTGTTCCCTTCCGTCCCCTTCTTTGCCCGCAGAATCTGTGAAGACTGCCACATCAGTGAGTGACATGAATGACACATTCTAAACCATTAACGTTTATTTCAGTCTGTTATTAATTTTCAATTTACAGGACTAGGTACTGTCTTTAATTAATACTAATTAATGTACATGTTCACAATGGGTGGGTCAGCTTTAATTTTGCAAACAGATTGTGGCCTCTATCAATGTAATTGTCTGCATCATTTACAAATAGCTATTTTTATAACAAACCATAGAAAGTTGGTTGCAATTTCAATTTCATCCACTAGAAAAGACAGCACAAATATTACAGCAAATATTATGGTTAAAATCATATACAGTATAATAATTGATCCTTTTGGAAGTTTTTCTTGGTAAGCCATTTCCAGGTTTTTGCCAACTGACATAGAGTGTTCCTGTAACTAACGGAAACATGGACACTCAAACATCAGGGGAACATAACGGGTAGCCAGAATTGTTAGCTGGGCTGTGAAAGATGAACCTACAACCATGGTGTATCCAGCGCCTTTCCATTGCAGTCATCTCGTTTTTTTGTTAATTTTTTGGTTTGTTATTTGTGTTTATTTGTTCATTTGTTCACTCATACATTTTGTGGACCTAATAGCCTAGCTTGTGTTTCACTGTTGTGCTGTTGTGTTTCCTGTAGACGGCTTCAAGGTTCCCAAAGGTGCCAATGCCATCATCATACCCTACTCTCTCCACCGCGACCCGCACCACTTCCCCCAGCCAGAGGAGTTCCGCCCAGAACGCTTCCTGCCGGAAAACTGCGTCGGGAGACATCCTTACGCCTTCATTCCCTTCTCTGCTGGACTCCGCAATTGCATCGGTAAGAATAGGAGACATTCAAGACATTAAATTAAAGTCGCACTTACTGTAGTACAACATTTTTTAAAATTGGTAAATCAACACCATTCCATTTGAGATCAACGACACAAGATTCGTCGCCTTTGGCAGCTATTTTTCAACTTGAAGCCCAAATAAAACATTTTGTTGTACAATATCACAGGCTATGTTTTATCAGCTTGAAAGTGGACTGTCCAATGAAGATGCTTACAAGCTATCTCTACCTTACTGATGGTACCAAAGTAAAGTTGAACTTTTAGACAAAAAAAACAACAACAAGACATTTAACATAATTAAAACAAAATGGAGGATTTAACAGTGTGTATCCTCACAAGCTTTCGTTACGCCCCTGCCCCCCAGGTCA